>JAFBJS010010240.1:0-94922 GCA_016785265.1 Paraplagusia blochii | reverse complement strand
CCCCCCCCCCCCCGCCCCCCACCAAAAAAGTAGCTGTAGTAGTTGGTGCTGTTAAGACAAGGGGCAGAACCACCGAGGAGGGGGTTTAATGGCGCTCGTTAACAAAAAATGACTCTTAATCTGCCAATAAACGCGTGTCAGGCCGCGGCTCTCACACACACTCACTCACACACACACACACACACACACACACACACACACACACTCACAGACTCACACACTCACAGACTCACACACACTCCGACAGACAGAAGCATCAGGGCAGATTTAGAGAGAGGGTAAATAATTCAACACGTAGGTGAGAGTTTGTCTGCGCGTGCGCGTCAATCCAGACACAACACATCTCCGCCGCGGATGTACTTTACACTAATGGTGTTTTAAACGCAGAGTCCCCGGATGTCAGGCTTGATTTAGAAGCTGATGCTCCTGTGATGATGAGGAGGAGAGGAGCAGAGGAAGAGGAGAGAAGGAGCACTCCTCCAGGAGGTGCTGCTCCTCCAACACAGGTGATGAAGTCGCTCCGTAATCAGTGCGCTGATAAATAACATCAAAGCCTGTGAGTGGCTCGTGCACGCGCCGAGCAGCGTCTAGACTGAGTGTGTTTTCACGCTCGGATCTAATTGCGCGTTGACAGCGGCCGTAGATTCGACAGCTCGGTGCGCGTTTTTGCATATTGCATATAAACAAGATAATTTATTTAGAATGAAGCCAATCCATTAAAGAGGGAAGGAGGGAGGGAGGCAGGGGTGAGGGGGTGAGGAAAGGGGGGGGGCAACTTTCACCACTGATTTACGTTCCATTGACGCTTTATCAGGATGGAAGAAAAGGTCCGGCCAATCAGTTTGCGCCTTGCGCACAGCCGCTACACCTCCCCACCCCACCTCCAGCACCAACCGCCCCCAACCCTACACACACACACACACACACACACACACACATATATCCACGCAAACGCCCCACCACTACAACTACCACCCCCCCTCTCTCTCGTGCACGGTGCGGGACTGGAGGCTGTAGCACTTTGTTTCACTATAGTGGGCAAGGAGTTAGAGGAGAGAGAGAGGGAGGGAGAGAGAGAGAGAGAGAGGGGAGGGAGGGGGAGGACGACAGCAAAAGACAGAACAGAGGGAGAGAAAGAGTGAGGAAAAGAGAGAAGAGAAAAAGCTCGTTATGTCTCCCTCGTCCTCTGTTCACTGAACTCGCGGCTGTTTGACGGATAATGTCCGAGGATGTCCATTTCTGGGACTTTGAGCAACTACTACGTGGACTCCATCATAAGTCACGACAACGATGAACTCTCCTCCCCATCTCGCTTCCCCAGCGTCCAGTACTCAGGCTCCGCCGCCGCGGCAGCAGCCGCAGCAGCGGCGGCCGCCCGGCAGCCGGGAGGAGGCGCCGCGCACACGGAGCACCCCCACCCCGAGTCCTACCCCTCCTGCAGTTTCCAGCCCAAGCCCCCGGTCTTCTCGCCGTCGTGGAGCCCCTTCAGCCCGCACAACGGTGCCAGCGGCCTCCCCGCCGTCTACCACCCTTACATCCCGGCGCAGCATGTGCCCGCCGCGGACACCCGCTACCTGCGCTCCTGGCTGGACTGCCCGCCGCGCGGGGCCGAGTCCGTGCCGGGTCAGGGCCAGGCGGGACAAGTCAAGCTGGAGCCGCAGCTCGGTCACCTCGGCGGGGAGATCGCGGCCAAAATCGCAGGACAGCAGCAGCAGCACCAGCATCAGCACGAGAGCACCGCCACCACCACCTACATCCTGGCGTCCACTTCCACGGCGGCGCGGGAGCTGAGCCACCACCCGGCGGCCATCCCCGGAGCACGGTTCGAGGAGAGTAAGGACATTTGTGATGGGACTGAGGACAAGGACGGGATGGATCAAAGTAAGTTATTAAAGCAGGAAACACGAGTGAGAGGAAGGGGGAGAGAGGCAGGGAGGAATGGGGAAGTCAGGGGGAGAGAGAGAGAGAGATTGTAAATGCTTTTAATGCCGCCATAAAACAAGAACAAAGAGCCGGAGAACCAAAGTGCCCCCACCTTCTGCCCCGACACTTTCTGGGACTTTTTGCCCCTCGGTAGCAGCGCGGAGGAGACGGTGTTTGTTACGGACGCGACCTCCTCCGAACTCCCGATCTTTCTGCTAAAATCAACAAGTAGCTGCAGATTAAAACCCTGAGCCCAGATCTGATCACTGACAACTGACGCCACCGACTGGCGCTGTCGGTTACAACAGTTCAACATGTTATAACCCGTGTTTAAAGAGAAAAAGATTAAAATTAAGATTAAGACAGACTACCGACAATAATCCACCCTGGAGACGGAGGGTGAGGAGGTGAGGGAAGGAGGGAGGAGTCACAGCAGCACAGGAAAATAAAATAAAATATAAAATAAATATATCCCAAAGTATCGAGTATTTTAAAATGTAGAAAAATACTCACAGTGAACGCACGTGTGTGTAGTGAAGTACATTCACACCTCAGTGTTTACTGTACACAGGACGTTACAGTCCAGTCCGGTAAAAATATTACATTTATGAAAAAGTTTTTCATTCATCATTAGTCTCAGTGGCGGGAATATTAGACTGAACTGTTAATGATCGGTTATTTCATTTAAGAGCCTCATAAATTTGACACCAGGTGATGATCAGTCACTGAACAACAACAACGTAAAAAATAACGACAGCAGAATAAAAAGTCAGGCCTGAGTTTATGTCTGTCTGACACAATAATGACACATAATGTTTCTCAGGTTGATGGATGTTTACACTCGGGACATGCGCACTTTACTTCACTGGAAAAATAGTCTGCGTGGTGCGTTAAGTGACCGCACAGCAGCTGAAACTTTTGTTTTTTATTATAATTCAATCATTCGTGCAGTACAGTCTCAGACTCCAGCTTCTCCTCCACCTCCTCCGTCAGTCTCAGCCATATTAACCCCCCACACCGGCTCTTAAACCCGGGTTATGGTCTGAGGTTTGACCTCGGACCAGTAGATGAACTCAGTCCGAGTCTCTGTGCTGAAGCGGGCACTCGACACAGACTCGAGGGTTCGTGCGGTCCGAGTCTGAGGAGACGCCGTTTCTGCCCGTGTCTAATCTGCGGCGGGGGGCGCAGGTGGAGGAGGGGGCAGTAAAGAGCTGTTGGTCGCTTTGTTCTCGAGCTCTTTCTTCCGACAGCGATTTCCCATCGTTGTCCGCGGCCCCGCAACATCTCTGTTCAGATGGGCCGTAAACATCTCACCCACAAACAGAGTCATTGTTCGCGCCTGCGCCTTTCCCTCCAGCACCCGTCACCCCGTCATTGTATAACAACGAGTTGAAGTTAAAAAATACCTTCCGTCAGTGACACCGAACCCGCGGCTCTGTGACTGGACTCCAGAGAAAAAGCTGTGGAATTGAACCCCCAACCTTCTCTAACGACGGTCGTTTCTCTTCATCTGCGCGTTTGATGCAATGATGTGGAGAGTTTTCCTAGGAGTTCCTGTAGATAAATGGTTTCACTGGATCCTGAACGCCTCATATGTCAGTGTTATTACAGTCTGGAGACTCGAGCCTCTGACTCCGCCGATGTTTTATTCATCCGCACGTCCTGCAGTAACAACAACCACCGCCATAATAATAATAATAATGATGATGATAATAATAATATTTCACTGTCGTCATGGAAACACAGTCACGTTGATATGAAACCACACAGAGTCTCAGCCGCTAATGAACAACACGAGTCAACGGGACTTTTATTCCAGCGACAAAATCACTGCATCCGGAAAAAAGTTGTTTTTTTAACCGTATTATTTAACAGAACATTACGGTAATTTTTTATTATCACTTTAATAATTCATTTGATTTAGTCTCATGTATTTTATTTATTTATTAATCGATTAAGATTAAGAGCCTTTTGATGATTGTCTATCTATAATTGATTAGTTTGGTCTGAGCCTCAACTTTTGTTGTCAATTCTGTAATTTAGAGAATTTAGATCAGGGATTTTTTCTGGAAGATTTATAAAAACATTAAGGCAAATATAACTGTGGAAAAAACATTTTTAATTTAGATTAAGACGAAATGTGTTTGTACCGCTGTGTGTAATGTGTGTAAGTGTGTGTGTTGGTTTGTTGAGTATAGGAAGACGGTTCCTCCCCTCCTCCCCCCTCCTCCCACCTCTCCCCCTCCATCCTATGGCCTTTTCAGAGAAGATACAAATTGCAAGCGCACACATTCTCGTGCTTATTGCAACACACACATACGCGTGCGCGCCCGCATGCATGCATAAACACACTCAGTCACCTTATTACAGCAACTGAGTGAGCGATCCATCAGGGCGGGGGTTGGTGGGGGTTGGTGGGGGGGGCAGAGCTGGTTAAGGCTGAGATGGAGCCCATCAGCCTCCAGCCTGAGTTATGGTGCTCTGCTGCAGTAACACTCTGTGTGCCAGTCTGACTGTGTGGCAGTGAAACATACAGCCTCTTTACACACATTTGCTCTCTGAGCTATTGCTACCACTCCTCCACCCGCCCCACCCCCCCGCTGCCTGCCTGCCTCCACCCTGGTCTCCAGTGAGGTTGGCTGACCAGGCAGGTATTCTGAGTCTGATCTGGAGGACGGTCCTTCTATTGTTCACCTGGCAGCTGTTGTTCATTCACAGTGAGATGATTTCTGAGCCGTGGTTTCATGATGAGTGAACAGACAACTCTGTGTGGTCTCCACCCCGCTCCACTCCACTCTGTGGGCTCTCCATCATCTGAGCTTCATCCTCCACATGCTGCTTTTTAATTAGCCCTATGTTGCAACAAAGGTTGTTATTTCTAAATTAAAGGAAATACATTCATATAGATGTTCTAAACTGTTGGAGCGGCCTGGTAATATTAACTCCATCATGAACATTGTTCTCTGACTACATCATGGACTCATAAATAAGATTTAGAGAGAACGCCTTAATGATGTTTGCATGTTTTCCTTTAGTTTTTTTCTGGTTTGTTTTGAGGGCTGAAATATTTTCCACTTCATTGTTTGGAGGGAGAAGAACTCAGTGAACAACAATATGACGCTTCATCACTAGATGACACAATATGTCAGGAATCAGTTGATAAAGATTCATGACAGTGTGAAAAAAATGAGTGGCGTAAGGAGTAGGTTGGTCAGAAAATCACTGGTCATACCGTGACACTACACACTCTACAACAGTAGGTGGCAGTACGCGCTAAAAAACATCCAGACGTCAGGTCCCTACATGGTCTAAGAAACATTCAGGTGTTGAAACAGAACGCGTGAAGAAGTGGATCCATCAACAGAGATGTTTCCACTTCCTGTTTCCCTATTTTGTTATTAAAGAGAACCAGTTCAGTTCAGTTCAGACCAGTTCAGTTGGTGATGGGACAGAGTTCGGACAAAGGGAAGGTCATTGGACGACAAAAACACATCGTGATCAATCGTATCGTAGACAAAACCATCAAATCCAAACGCAAAATGAATGTCCGTCTGTCCATGACGCCAGCATCGTCCTAGTAACCAGAAGAAATAGTAGAATGAGACGGAAACCTCTGCAGAATAACGTAGTAAATCTGGATCAGAGTCTATGATGTCATCGCATAATCTATAAACTCCTGAGGAGGCAACAGTCGAGCAGGTTTACTCAGTGCTGCCCCCCCCTGACAACCTCACAGCAGATATAATCTAACAGATTAGTGTTGTGTTTCTGATGCTGGACAATCATCTAGAATAAACTCCAAAGCTCCTTCATTCTCTCGGCTGCTGGAACAGCAAACGCTGGCGGGCAGGAAGAGGAAAGTTACGACCCCCCAGGTTTATTAAGTTGGGACGCCAGGTGAACAACCCCCATTAATTGGCGTGTTGCCGTTGGTGGCTGGGCTGTAGCAGCGGAGGAGGCGCGGGGAGAGGACGGAGGGGGTTCGGCCGGAGAATAAAATACGACTGCGGGAAATGTAATAACGTGCCTTTGGGATATATGAGAGGTCAGTTTCTGGAACTATTAGGGTGAAATTGCAAAGGGAGGGAGAGTGAGACGGAGAAGGAGATGGGACGCCGTATTAGTCTTTGTAGACGCCACGCTCAGCGTTGGTGTGGATTCATCAAACGCACGCGCTCACACACACACACACACACACACACACACTGGACAGAAACAACAACAGCAACACAACATGGGGCTGCAGTAAAAACGTGTGTGTGTCCATGTGTAAAGCACGCTCTCAGATTTGATTGGACGCCCAGAGACAAACGCGTCTTTCACCGTGCACGCTCCAGCCGCCGGCCTGGACTCACCTTTTTACCAGTCGTATATATTTCTGGCTGTGAGATGAAATCAATGGTTCTACATGCCGGCCATGTGGGAGGAAATTGATTCCAGAGGGTATTAAGGACATATTTACTGAGGACGCCTGGCCAGCTCAGCTGGTTGGGACAGATGTTGGAGGACGACGCTCTGCTCTGTCACAAACAGATAGAGACCCAGAGATGGAACGGACGCCGCTCATCGATTTGGTCCAAGTCTCCACAGATTAGGTCTCAGCATGAGGAATATCAGAGGACGACATGAACCTTTATTAGGGACGTCCAAGAAAATCTGCTGACCGTTAAACGATCTTATATCTCCAAGGATCGTTATGGTTTTATCTACGATAATAACAACCTCATAACGCAATGTCCAAATTTCCCCCAGAAACAGCGTTGTTGAATTGTTTTTGGGGATAAACAGCTGTAATTAAACGTAAAAGTCACCAGATGGCAGCATTACAGCTCATTTAATTAATATCAAACTCCTACAAACAAATTAGATCAATATTGGAATCCAAAATTAAGTGTTTGGACAATATCATGTTTATGGGCAATAGGTTTATTTTTTACATTCCTCGCTTTTCATGATTTAACGGCACAGCCTTAAAATCCTCGACGGCTCAGATCTGAATCTAAAATAGGAACAAAGTGAGGGGTTAGTGGGTCGTACACCGGGGGCTGGACCATCTTCAGGGGCCGTGAAGATTTTGCCAGCGGGGCAGCAAAGAAAAAAATGACTTCAGTAAAGTTGGACAAAACCGACAAAATATTCACGATGAGGCAGAAAAAGTGCAGGAATCACTGGATTAGACTGAAAAACCTCCATTTTTGCTTCTTGTGAAAGTTAATTTCAGCTGCGCAGTAATCACAGTCAGACTGGTGCTTGGCTGCTGAGATTTGTCTGAGACCCATTATGTCCTAGAAGCTGGTGCCAGAGAAAAATGAAATAAATAAATAAATGAAAAGCCAGTCAGAAATGTTTTCTCATGACTCCAAATAGTAAAAGTCCAAATTACAGGTTAAGACTTTGACTGTAACTGGATTAGGGATTGAGACGCAGCTGAAGGTGATTCAGACGCTGCTGTATTTTCTGTGTGAAATGAATACGTCTTTGAGAGCAAACACACACAGAACGGACCATTGTCCCCCCGCAGTAGAAAGGAGGACAGTGTTGTGAAGCTCATACGCAGTCGTGTGAGTCGACTGTGCCTTATGGAGAGCGTGACTGTCACGGCGGTGAAATATCGCCGGTGAAATTGAAGACAGACGAGGCCTCCGCCCGTCATCAGAGCCTGGCTCCTCTGGGACACACACACCAATTCTAATTCGCCTCACATTGCGTCAAAAGGTGCTGAAGCTCAGACGTGAAGATGATAACATCATCTGGCCTGAGGGCTGTGGAAACATCTAAGACAGAAGCAGAAAATCTGTAGTACAAACGTCAGCCCCGCAGAGCTGATCTGCCGCCGGCTGTTTCTCCCTCTTTTCACATTTATTTCCTTTATAATGTGGTGAGAAGGTCCTGGGCCTCACGCTCCTTCTAACTCAGACGTCACTTACTCCTGAATTGACTGTGATGGTTAGACTCAACGTCTGGCTGCCATCGCCTCAGGAAGGCCTCACTTTGAACAAAAGAAACTCTTTCTAAATCAAAGTGCACCTCCCATCCATCCTGAGTGGAATCTCCTCCTGCGTCACATTTGGACGAATGAGGGACAGGATTGAAGAGGGACGACTGAGTTAAAGAAGACAGTTGTGAGCGTCCAGAATGATATGCAATTTTCACTTTTTATTCTTGATTCACAGGCAGCACTTTATTGGGTCAGATTTTTATTTTATTTTATTTATTTTTTTTACTTTTCTCACTTCATATAATTAGAGCAGTTTGGTTTGAGTCTCTTCCTGTCCATAAATGTCTATATTCTTAATCAGAATTGTCCATTTTCACTGAATTTTTTTTTCTATTTTCAGCTCCTTAAATTTGACTGGAATTCATTTGAAAAATTAGAATTATCAAAATAGCAGATTTTTTCTTTAACTTTTTTCCTTGTCACATAATAAAGGAGACAGCTACAGCCACATTTATTTTATATATTTTTAAACATCGATCTGTTAGTTTTACTGAGATTAAATCAATTATTTTTTACTTTTCGCTCTTTAAATTTGACTGGAATTATTGTCCAAGTGCTATTTTCTGTCCCAGCTCAGGTGAACAGGTCTTTAATGTTTACAGACTGTTTTATTTACCTGAGGTGGTGAATAGTTACCTCATAAAAACACATGTTGTTGTTGTTGTTGTTGTTGTTTTAACGGCTGAAGTCAGTGTGTGTTTGCAGCCTTTTACAGAGCAGTGATTGGAGGTTGTTTCAACCACATGGAACCATCAGTTCCAAGGATTTTTCAGAGGATGTAGAAACCACCACTGTAACTGTGTCTCTTCAGTTATTGTTATTTTTGGCCAGATTTTCTGTCCACACATGGAAAAAGAGGAGGTGGAGGAGGTGGAGGTGGAGGAGGTCCTGGCAGGTGAAGGGTTGAAGGAACGTCTGCTTCTCCTCAGACCCCAGGACGCTGTGAGCAGCCACAGTGGATGCTTCATAGCTGAGATGCCTTCACGCAGATAGATCTCAGTTCTGCAGCCAGAACCAAACCATCTCAAACACCAAGTCTATGCTAATTGCACTGGTCTGGAGGCCGTAAAACGGGGCCGAGGAGGTGGTGCTGCTGGAGGGTGGGTGGGTGTGTGGCTGCTCTGGGGGCAAGAAGAGGAATTTGGTCTCATTTAGGGCAAAAAAAAAAGCCCAGAGAGGGACAGTGATTTAGAGCCACGTTGTTTTGGCCAAAACACCTCTGATGTGGCGCAGGCTCGGGTCCAGACTCCCGCTCTCGTCTTTGTTAGCGGCTCCATGTGCGCAGCTGCGTGTTGTGACGGACCTGAGTTAGAGCCGCCATGAATCATCGTGCATGTGCGCGCAAAGAAAGGCGAAGGATGAGCATGAGAAGTATTTTCCCCTCTGATCCCGACGGGGCCGTAAATTTCCACCAGGCTTATTAATTTAGGAGCAATCAGAAGAGGCGCAGTGACAGAGCGCAGAGACGCAGAGTGATTATCATTCTCACGCAAACCAAAAAAAAAAAAAAAGAAAAGAACCAAACCCACCAGGACGGGAACACTGTGGTTCCGAGTGACATTTTTGTTCAGCTGTAACCACGGGCAGGGACAGATGTTTGTGGGCTTTATTACCATATTACGGTAATCAACGCCTGGTTCTGATCCGCCTGTGAAGGTCACCTTGAAGGAGAAGCCTCTGTTATTACTGCGCCTCTGACACGCGCTGAATTATTGTCTCATTTTTAATTATTGGAACAATATCGTGGACGGTTTGTCCATACTTTCAGCCGTTTGTCTCTCGTCCGCGCTGTCCGTCTTTCACACGGTGTCCATTTGTGTCAGGACCGCGGCCCCGCTGACCCCCTCCACCTGGTCTACGTAGTGAGGAGGAGGTGGAGGAGGGTTTATTTGATGCTTATTATAGTTTTATGTTTATTTGTATTGTTCTGATGTCCTCTCTGTCTCTGTCTCCGTCTCCGTCTCTGTCCAGATGACCCCTCGGCCAACTGGCTGCACGCTCGCTCCTCCAGGAAGAAGCGCTGTCCGTACACCAAGTACCAGACGCTGGAGCTGGAGAAGGAGTTCCTCTTCAACATGTACCTCACACGGGACCGACGGCACGAGGTGGCGCGGGCCCTGAACCTGACGGAGCGGCAGGTGAAGATCTGGTTCCAGAACCGGAGGATGAAAATGAAGAAACAGAGCAAGGAGCAGCCGAAGGACTAGAACCGGGACTCTCACCCCCAACCCGCCCCCCCGCCCGCTCCTCCTCCTCTCCTCCCCTTCTCCTTCTTTCCTCCCTTCTTTTTTACTGTACATTGCGACGCCATTTCTGTCACGCACCACACACAAAGCAACCCTGATTTTTTAGTGTCCCCTCAACACGGAACGGCCTTCGAGGACAGTAAAGCAGCGGCTTCACCCACTGAGCCGCAGCCCCTCACCCCCACTGAACCAGGAAGTGTAAAAAAAACTCTTATTGCTTTATTGATCCCCAACAAAAGGCACAGCTTCAGAGGAGGCTCGCGGACCCACGCCCGACGACGATGCGTTCACGGACTGCGCTGCAGCGACGGAACATTCCTGCCGCCGCAATATGATATGAATTAAGACAGACTTTGATAATTGGAGGCCGCAGACCTCCTCCAGAAGGAGTCAGGGCCGAGGGTGGATGTCTGCTCCAGGGGCGGGGTCGGTGGAGAAAGCGCAGACGCAGCACCAACACACGCACACAAACGGGAGTGTTTTCTATTTTTTTTTTTTTACAGCATTTATTTATTTTTTTATCCTTTTTTCGTTTGGAAGCACTTAACACTGAATTATCATCCACACCTTTACGTTTACAACATAGTTGCCAAATCAGATTAAGATTATAATCTACAGAGTCCAAGATCCACACACACGTGACTCCAAGTCTCCTCGTTTCCTTCACTGATCAGGATGGTCGGTGCCGTCAGTAGTGAGCAGATACAGCGCAGCGTGGGTGGCGCCCGCGTTCGACCGACTCAGCAACCGCCGGGATGAGAAGTCGATACCGCGCAGACCTTCTCCGCACCACCATCTCCACCCGGGCATCGATAACCGCTGCGTCTCCAACCTCTCGGCGCTGAGAGGATGTGAAGGCCGAGAACGGGCCGACCACGGTCGAGCTCCCCGCCCTAAATTAGAACCATCCCTCTTTAAATTTGGCTTCTGAAGCCGCTGTTTTTGGGTGAAGTCCGTCAGATTTATTGAGGTGAAAGTGGCCTTGATCAGCCGCAGCTCAGCTCAGCGCCGAGCGCAGGATTGGACGATAAATAACACTGGGGCTCAAATTGCCCTGACCCTGCGCGCCTTCGAACCGCAGCGGCTGGTCAGCGGCCGTGCACGGCTACCAAGAATGTTCTCCGCTCCTTCTTATTCCCAGGTCAGAATTTTGCTGCGATTTTCTTTCCTTTTTCCTTTTTTTTTTCTAGATCACAGAAGTATGAGGGGCATTCTCTGTTCTGGCGCCATCTCCTGGTTTATATCCAGAGCATTTAAATAAATGAACTGCTCTATTTTTATACATATGACTATATAGTGAATTATCTGCTATGCAAAGCAGTTCAGGAAACACAAAAACCCACAGTGTCAGAGTTCAAACCGGGGCCCGCGGATGCAACTGGGTACAACACGTGCAGTTTATGGGTCGGAACGCCGCGTAGAACCTAAACACGGAGTTTCTGGAGTTTCACCTCAGTGTGTGTGTCGGTGTGTGTGTGTGTGTGTGTGTGTTGGGTTGAGTCGATGAGTCGGCGCAGTTAAAATGCGTCCAATGGCAGTTTTATGGGTGGATCATAAACAACACATTGGTTTTACAACGTTTACAACTTGGTGTGTGTGTGTGTGTGTGTGTGTGTGTGTGTGTGTGTGTGTGTGTGTGTGTGTGAGTGTGTGTGTTGCCCTTGGGAGCTCAGGGCCGGTGCCCTCAGTTCAACCACATCCCAAAAGTATCACCATCCTGGTTTCAGGGCTGGGTATTTGTTCTATTCTGGATTCTCCATAAATTTACTAAAATATTTAAATTTGGCCAAAAAGTGTTTTTTTTTTCTTTTTAAGAAAAGAACCTTTATGAAGAGGAAAAAAGTTCAAATCTAATTTGAAAAGGCACCACTTTGGCCGACACTAATGGAACCGAGTTACTTTATTGGATTTTATTTTGTCTAAATAAGGAAAAAAACATAAAGTTTAAATAGGAAAAATAACCCATTTCTTTCTTGGCTTCTGTAGGTCTGGCTGCCACCTGTGTGTGTGTGTGTGTACGTGATGTTTTTTTAAATAGGGAATTCCAAATGTTGTCCCAGCACTTCCTGTCCAATTCCAATATTCCAATAACTACTTTGTGATACCAATATATGGCAACTTTTCCCTTCAAAACCAGAATCCTGATTTTAAATTGAACATTCCGACGTCATGCACAAAAAAAAAATTAGAATAATATTCCACTTCTACCACCCAGAAGGTTCAAAGGCAGCATTGAAACCTCCAAGTGACACCAAACCATCGCGAACCATCGACACACGGCTTCAGTCGGAGGTGAACATGTTTACACGTAGATCTCGCATGCCTCAGACGTCACATGTCTTTATATGTTGTTATTTCCTCCTTTTAGGTATTTGTGTGTTAAGTCTGGGGGGAGGGCGGGAGGTTAGAGGGGAGGGGATTGGCGAGGGACGGCCAATGGGGGAAAAAGTTTAAAAAGAAAAAAAAAAAGACTGTGTAGAAGTTTTTTGATAGGAAATCTTCCTAATTTATCTTTGTGTATATAATGTTAGTAACCTCGTCCGTCTTCATGGAATGAGTTGAAAATGTTGTTTTTCTATTGTTGGACGCGGCATCTTACTGTAAAATACAGACAAACCATTTTTACTCATTTGTTTCCGTTCCTGTCTTTTTCTCTGACTTTGCTCTTGGTTCCATGTTGTTATTGCTGAGCGTCTAAAAGGACCTGGACCTGGACCTGGACTTGGGTCGGGTCAGACTGGACCCTGATGAAGCCTCAGTTTAAATGAGAAGTTCTGATCCCGATTCCATTTCAGAAGTTGTTACAGTGACGTTGGCCATGTTTCCTGTCTCTGCGTTGACCTTCCTTCCTGGACTTTCTGACAGACTAAATATAAACCTCAGCTCCAGGAGCATTTTATTACCTTCCCTGTGTTTTTTAAGAAGACAAATCCAAGCCATGTGTTCACAGCAGAGGCCTGATCACTGACGAGCAGATGAGCTCGGACCCTCTCTTCCACGTGAGATGTCCCCTGTTCCTCTGTGTATTGGTCCTCTCTGTCCTGTCTCTCCTCTCTCTGTGTCTCTGTTTCTCTGTGCGATGGCACTGCTGATGCTGGATTCCTATTAAAGAGCTGACTTTACAGTAACTCCAGTGTCCTGTCGCTGCTTATGAAAGAGAGCTTTGGGGAGGAACGGGTGGTGGCGGGCGGGCGGGTGAGCGGGCGGGCGGGCGGGTCGGAGGGGGAGGTTCTGATTTAGTGCTGAAATCCAACATTGACAGTGTTTCCTGTTTCTGTTGATCTGCTCGTCAGAGACAGAGGCTGCAGCTCCACGGCCTTTCTTCTTGTCACACTCCTACACATTGATTTTCCTTTCTTGTCTCAGAAGAAGGAGAAGAAGAAGAAGAAGAGAGCGGGGGTGGAGGGGAGGAGGAAGAGGAGGCTGCTGGGAGAGGAAGACGCTGGACGAGCCAAGAGCATGTGTTTAAAATATGTGTCTCTCTACAGTTGTACACTGATGCTTGGAGGAGAGGAGCAGGGGAAGAAGGGGTGGAGGAGGTGGAGGAGTCAGTTTGGCTCCAACACCAAAAGACTGTCATAAAGCCCCAAATGTCCACCACAGAGACAGAGACAGAGATAATGATTGGTGCGTTCATTAACAGACTCGTCATCCGTCCATTAGGAGCTGCTCCGACCGCAGAGACTCCTGTGTTTGTCTCGGCAACAAATGACTCCGATACAGACGCACAGTCTGCACGGATGTCTCTCTCTCTCTCCGTCTCTGTCCCTCACTCTCAGTCAACTCTCACATGATGTGGAGACATCCTTAATCATAATATTATTACGGAAGTTATGACCAATCAGTGGCAGTCTGAGCAGGGACACTGGACAAAACTTCTTTTCCTTCATCAATTTTTCCTCCTCTGTGTCTCTGTCTGTCTCTCTCTCTCTCTCTGTCTCTCCCTCTGCCTGTCTCTCCTCTCAGCAGGACCTTCACAAACAGCTTGACATATTGCAGCCATTAGAGTCTACACATGTGTGCTGCTGGTTACACTAAGGAACACACACACCACAGCTACAATATTTAGGTCACGTGGCTGAATTCCTCCAGGACCCCCTCCGGCATCCCCCTCTCTCCACCCTCTAACCCCCGTCGACCTCCTCCCACCATCCCATGCCTTCATGCTTTCAACTACACCCGAATGAATTAAAGGCATTCAAACATAAACTCCCGGTCGTTTGAAGTCGACTCCTGACAAACGTCACCTTCGCTCCAGTAACAAAGTCGTGTCGTCGACATGAAGTTATTACACATGATGTTACATCATCCTTCAAGACCAGACATCAGATCATAAAGGGAAAATTCACAAACCTCAAACGGACATGTCCTTAAATGCTTCATTCTGGCTGTAACATAGAAGAAAAGTGGTGCGTTCACTGCCCTGCACTATCACAGGAATCCATATCAGAAGCATCATGATCATTTCATCCAGAAAATGTAAATAAATAAGGAAAAAAAAAACAACTTCAGTTCATCTTTGTACAAAACTACAAAGAGACGGAAACCGTTCACACACTCACGTCCCATGTGACCTGGTGGTTAAAGTGTTCACCCAGGCTCAGTTGCACGACAAGTGATAAATTTTGCAAAATCAGCGAAGCACAGCTCCAGTTAAAAATCAAGCCTGGTCAGCAGCAACATCAGCAGCAGCAGCAGCAGCAGCAGCAGCAGCAGCAGCAGCAGCAGCAGCAGCAGCAACAGCAGCTGGATTAATTGGTGTCGTGGTGAAGGCAGGAGCATCTGTCTCTGTAACACTTGGCTTTAACTTCCCTGTTAAGAATTCATTAGAGCCGAGGAGTCACTCCTCCTACTCCTCCAACAAACGCTTATCGTAGCGGAATCTGTGACCAGGTAGTAAAGAGTCAGTGATTGGTCGATGAGCGGCGGCCATGACGCAGGGTTACGGTCCAACATCATCAATACTCGCATCGGCGAAATGTATCAATGTGTACTGCAGTTCATTTGTACATGAGGATACACATGTAGTACACATGTTGGATGGATCACACACACACAGATACACCGTACATTATATTTATTATAACCTAAATATACGATAAAATACTAAATAACACAACTCTGAAATGTTGCAGTACATTTGCATCATTATTGTGTGATCTGAAAAAACACACCACAATAATCTGTTTATTAAGTATACTATACTACACTATACTACACAAACAAACAAATGAAGCACATGATACTGTTGTTTAAAATACTTGAGTATTTTGCACCACTGTGGTTTGAGGTGAACACTGACAAAGTATGAACTGATTATTAAAAATGAGAGAACTAGACCATAAAGTACAGTATTCCATAATCTAGTGCCACATGTGTAATCTAATCCCACTTCTAATAATCTCATAATCCTGCTGCACAACGACTAAAAAAGTCTAAACTCCTGACAAAGGCCACACACATGGATCTGTCCTCCATGTGTCTGATCCACAGAACATCAGGAGCTCCAAAGAACAGCACCCTCTACAGTACGGGATTATAACGGTCCAGATTAAGAGTGGCTCTGATACCAACCCCCTTCTCTTCACCCTTCTCCCTCTCTCCCTCCTGCCTCCCTCCCTCCTGCCTCCCCCTCCTCCTCCTGCTGTGCTGCAGGGTCCAGACCAATGAGGCCCCTGGACCTGAACACCTCTGGGCTCAGGCCCCAACAAAGCTGCCCCATAAACCATCTGTGGCCTGGGCCTCCGGACTGTGACCCTCCTCCAGAGGTCCGGCAGGTCCCGCAGAACCCCTGCTCTCTGCTGCCGCCACAGGCCGGTACCTGCAGCCCTGTGTTCTTGGCGAGCAGGAGCCAAACGTCACAACAACGAGAAACCGACGCAAAGTTTGCGGTCGCCTGGTGTCTGTCGCCCTTCACCAGTGGAGCTGAGCGCTACACGTACCTGCAGCGTCCGGTGGTTCGATGGTCCACGTCTCGGCACCGTAGCTCTGATGGCCCGCTGTTCTCCGAACCTCCTCCAGGTCCAAAGCGTTTCCAGCGCTTCCGTCCGACACCGTACGTGTCTATGTCCAAAAAGTTCCAACTGGTTCCAGTGTTTGGACCAGTCATGGAGCAGAACCACACAGTCCCTCCAGATATGACACCCCCGGACTCCCAGCTGCCGTCCACGGGCTCGATGTTGGACAGTTTATTGATATTGTGTGTAAAACGTTGACAAACAAAAACCCGACATCAGTGACGTCATCACGCTCAGCCGCCCTTGTCTTTCCAGGTCAGTCTCCTTTACACCTGAACCTCAGGTGACAGCACAGCGACCCCTACATACACAGCGGGTGAATGACTTCATTTAAAGACAGTGGAGAAGGTTAAAACACAACAGAACCTTCACACCAACATTCTTCATCTGGACCAAAGTTCTGCAGCTCGTTCCACCACAACAAACCAGCACCAGAGGAACTCCTCTCTGCTCCTCAGTCTGTTTCTAATAACATTCCAGAATTCTGCAAACAGCACTGGTCTGGAGTCAGTGGTTGGAGGAGGCTGTGCTGCTCAAACAGGGAGAAAAACAACAACAACAACAACAACAACAACATGTGAACCATTCTCACTGGCAGCGGGAATCCCTGGTTCTCGGCCGTGGACACCAGAGAAGACTTTATTGTTGTGATTTAACTCTAATGATTGGAGTTATAACAATAACAGTAATAACTGGGCAACAGACGACACACAGACCACGTGTCTGTGCCGCCAGAATCCAAGCTTGAAGGCAGGAAAGTGAAGCCAGAGTGATATGTCTTCACTCCATCATAAAACTGAGTCCACGATAATGAGCGGCTCCTGACAGACACTCAGGCTGGATGAGAGTGAGAGGTCTCTCTCTCTCTCTCTCTCTCTCTCTCTCTCTCCCTGTCTCTCTCTCTCCTGTCTCTCTCTCTCCCTTGTTTTACACAGCACGGCTTCTATAATTCATCAAGCAGCACAGAAAACCATTCATATTCATAAATTTCCTGGAGGAGAATTATGGTCCCGCTGATACAAACGGCTGTTTGGATCAGATCACATCAGCCATTCTGGACTCATTAACAATTGGACGGACGCTTGGCTGCTGCTGCTGCTGCTGCTGCTGCTGGAAGCCCTGCACAAACTACAACTGTCTCTGACTGGACACACAACAACAACAACAACAACAACAACAACAACAACAACATCTAAATAAATTCTCAATATTGAATTGAACACAATAATAAATACATCACATTTCATGACGCATAAAAACAGAGTGCGGGGCCGTGTGATATTTTTTAATTTAAAAATTATTATTATATATTTTATTATATTACTCTTATATTTTTGTGTCATAAAATAATAATACCCAATTATTGGTACATAACGTTAGTATTTAAAAAATAAAAACTGCAGAAGTATAATAAAAAGAAACATACAAATATATCCAGTGGTGATGCTGTCCGTTTATTTTCCCTCCCAAAAAAATTATGCTTCTTTTTTAATTTTTCTCCACCCAAAATAAAAAAGACGGAAAACATGGAAAAATGTAATGAAAAGCTGAAATTCCATTTAATTTTATAACTGAAAAGACAAAGAAAACTAGAGCTGAAAGGCTTTGATGTCAGTAATGAAATAAAAATGTCCATAATTGTGTTTTTAATTTATATTATCAGAAACAAAAATATTATAAAGTAATATTTATTTGTTATATTCTAAAGTGTTTGTAATTATTTTCCAATATTCATAAAATAATTTAATAGTATGTAAATGGAATAATGATAATAACTATAATCACAGCAGTTATTTTCCTAATTATGATCCATGTAGAAAAATATAAAATATAAAGAAATCCCCAGACTTGAGTCCAGCCGCGGGTCCAGGCAGCCGTCACTCCCGCCTCTCCCGCCTCTCCCGCCTCTCTCGCCTCATTGCTCGGCAGATCGGACCGTTTCTTCCAAATGATTCACGTCCATCTGGATTCACGGTGGCCGCGTGTGCGCGCGTGTGTTTCTCTCCACGGCCACAAATCTCGCGGCAGCAGCAGAGAGTCGCCCGCGGTGGAAGTTCAGACGTGAGAAATGAAGCTTCTCCTCCATCGATGTCCCGCTCTCTTCTCTCTTCTCTCTTCTCTCCGTCAGTGAGCGGGGAGTCCGTGGGTCAGAACGGTCCGCCGGGGTTTGTTGGTTCTGTTTGGGTTGTTCTAAGGAGAACAGCCTGGTGTGTGTTTCTCCCTTCAGACTAATAAAACTCCCGCCGCTCTCTCTCCCTGTCCCTCTGCCTCTCTCTGCCCTCTCTTCTTCTTCTTCCTCCTCTTCCTCCTCTTCTTTCTCACGTCACTTGTTTTGCACACGTTGTTGTTTTTTTTTCCCACAGAAGGAAATAAACAGCAGAAAAGGAGCAGGATGTACTGGATACACACCGACACAGGCTGCTGCTGCTGCTGCTGCTGCGGGCGGTGGTGCACGGGTGATGAGGGATGCGTGAGCGGATGCGCACGGGTTGAAAGGAGCCGCGGCCGCCGCCGACTGTTGTAAAAACAGCGCAGAGTGAGAAGGGAGAAGGCAGAGGGGGAGAGAGAGGGAGAAAAGGAGGATTCAATGCGGTGCGGCGCAATAAAAGAATATGACGGCAATAAAAGTTTATAGCGTATAAATTTCTGAAGGTTAAGAACTAAACGGCTGTAAAGCAAACACGCCGAGAGAGGGAGAGAGACCGAGAGACAGGGAGAGAGACCGAGGGGGAGGAAGGGGGAGACAGTAGTGGGTCAGGAAATATTAGAGGGAAACATTCCGACGGCTTTAATTTATTTGTTGAACTGGGAATAAGGACCGAGAGAGAGAGCAAATATTAACGTAAGGTGTGTGTGAGTGTGTGTGTGTGTGTGCGTGTGTGTGTGTGTGTGTGTGTGTGTGTGTGTGTGTGCGGACACATCCTGACGGTCCCCAAAAGTCCAAACACTGAACCAGGGCCGCGGCAGCGTCAGGGCCGCGGCTCCCAGGCTTCTCTTCCGGCCTGCGGGGGCACAGCGGGGCCCCTCGCGGTGGAAACGGCCACTTCCACAGAGTGAGGATGTTGGAGGGTGAAGAACCTTGAAATCTACCACCAGGATGTGGGTCTACAGGAGGGACTGGTCGCAGGGGTCGAATCTTCTTCTTCTGTGATCTGTTTTTTTCACCTTTCACCTTTGGTGTTGGGTATTTTTACTGTAGCAAACACACACACACACACACACACACACACACACACACTGAGGGACAGAGATACAGTGGGTGACGATCACGTGCTCTTTGTTGTTAGTGATTGATGTCAGCAGCAGGGACACATCTGCTCTTTTTGTTTTAACCAAGATACTGAACACATGGCCCGGAGAACCGGGCTGTCAGTGTGGGTCACATCAGAACTCTGGGATGGATCAGAACACACACAGCACATGTGTGAAACACTTTAACCTCAATCACAAAGTAAAGTCATCCAGAGTGAATGTTTACAACAGTCCAGGATAAAAATTAATAAAAATAAATGATTAAAGTGGAATCAGAGTCAAATATTTCAGTTCACTGAAAAAATTAACTTTAAAAATAATGGAGTTTTCTTGTTTAGTGGTTTATTACAATACCTAATAATGTGGAAGAGGATTTTATCCACAGACATTTAGAAATTTGAGGAAAATGGTTCACGTTACAAAACAAAAAAAAATTGAATGATTAAATAAATATGAAAAACAAATGCAGAAATACATTATGTTTTGCATGCACTATAGATTTTATTTCTTATATACACACATATATATAATATATAAAGCACATATAATCATTTAATATACTATGATGGTATAGTAAAATTATTTAGTATGAACTACGCAATATAAAATCTAATTAATATCACATAAAATAATAATATAGATTATCTACTATATATATATATAATGGAAATTCTATACATGGGATCCTTGTTGCAGTCATAGTAATAGTAGAAATGTAAAAGTGTAGCAGACACTGTAATAAACTTCATTTCCTTTGTGCTTAGTTGTGTTATTTCACTAATTAATAGTATTATAATTGTGGTATCCTTCAGTATGCTGTCAAATACTACCACGTGTTACAGTATAGTGTGAACTAGGACTTTGTAAAATCAGTGCAGTGTGTAATTCACTGTAGTCATTAAATATGGTGTAAACATAAATAAATTAACACTTTGTTTACTGAAGCTGCGGTTTGTATAATTGTCTGTGTGTGTGTGTGTGTGTTTGCTCTGTTTAAATGTTTGTATTGAAATTGATTCCTGTCAGCTGCTGACATGGGATTAAAATGATATTAAAGTAAATAAGGAGAGTCAAAACACGTCTTTGAAGGCAACATTTCTCGCGAGAGATGTTTACGGCCCACTGAATGGTCATTGACACGGTGCAATAGGCCATAAACGCCTCACAGTGCCGCCATTGTTGAGTCGGGGTGTGTGTGAGTGTGTGAGTGTGTGTGTGTGTGTGAGAGAGACCTTGTTATGTGTTACTGTGTGTGTGTGTGTGTGTGTGTGTGTGTCCTGATGTTAATAAAGATGAATATTGTTTTTATGACGCGGTTATAACCGCCATCTTAAACAAACACTGATGAAATATTAGCGGCTGAGAACATTGATGTGTTCCTGTTATTACACCCGCACATTTGGACCGAACCGCCTTCGTTCTCACCCCCACAAACCTCGAACCGAACCTCGATCCGATCCTGTCATCACCGGTTTAATCGAACACAGCTCGTTCGGGGTTTTATGTCCTGACTTTATCAACCCTGGATCAGGCCTTTCCTTGGCCGCAGCAGGGGCTTTCTAGAGAAACACCACTTGATGGCGCTCGTGCTCCACCGATGGAGGCGCAGCGGTTTCTCCCAGAGCTTTTTTTCTCCCCCATTCACGGATGACGCACATTAAGCCAGGGTTCCTTTCAGGGGTCAAAGCGGTGGAGAGGAGGTATTTTTAGGCCCGGCTGAAGTCGATGGACTTCGGAACTGGAACTGTTGGATGTTGGTCTAGATTTGAGGCGTCAATGATAAGAGTGGAGGGAAGGACACACACATATATATAAATACATACATACATTTATTAATGTATGTTTGTATATATTACAGATATGTAGTGACCAGGGTTTGGAGGCTGGTTGAACTTCCTGTGGTAAAAAAACATAAATAAATCTAGACCCGAATGTTGGAATTAGGGAAAAATTTACAATTTTTGATTTTGAGACCGATCATTGTGTTGGTCCCGTGACGTCAGCGGCTGCTCTGTCAGTCGTGGACTCGAACCTTCGCCCAGGAACGAGGCGGTGACAGGAGGCCACGCGGAATTTTAATTTAGTGACGTGACTTTGACAACTGAGACGAGCGGACACTTGGGAAACGTGTCCCGTGTTTTTAGGAGAGAGGGGAGGAGAAGGAGGAGTAGAAGGAGGAGGTGATGGAGGTCCTCGCACATTCAAATCAGATCCACGCACCGACGACAATCACTGCTCCTCCACCCTAACTCTTGGGCGGAAGTGTGTGAGACTGAAAGTTTCAATACGATCACATTTCTGGGTAATAAATTGGGAAATATTGCGGCAATTACTCTGGGGCGAGGAGGCGCGCGCGCGGGCACGTCGCTGATTTACCACAACGGTGTGTGTGTGTGTGTGTGTGTGTGTGTGGTCGTGTTATTTCACCACTTCCACTGTTTTAACACTTTTTCAACGGAGCCGCCAAGAGACGCGTGCACCTGAAGGGGCCGCCGTGACGTCACAGGCGAAGACCCTTCTGTCGGTGACTCTACGAGGCCCGGGCTTCACCTCCTCACAACTTCTCCCTCGTTGGGACTCGAACTCGCAGCAGACGGGGAGGACGGCGACCGTATGGAGAACAGGGCGACGACCGCCATTAAATACCGACCGAGGATGAGGCGTTTACGGCCTCCGGTCGCTCGAAAGGGCGCGTCGTAAAGAGAAGAGCCCCGGCCTGGTGTGTTGATCAGCCGGGGGACGTAAACAAGGAAACACGGCCTCCTCCACTTTATGGAGCCTCCTAGTTTGTAAAGGCGTTTACAGCCACTTTGTACTGGCATATTACCCCCACCCCACCTCCACCACCTCCACCCTCGGTCCTCCTCACGGGTTTATGGGGCTGTATTTACGAAAGTTTACTCTGATCAGCTGACCAGGAGCAGCTAATGAATGGAAAGGAGGTAGAAAAATAGTGGAGGAGGTGGAGGAGGGGGTTGATCTTAAATACATCTGTAGGTAAATGCACTTGTTAAAAGTCAGCATCGCAGCCTCCTCCTCCTCCTCCTCCTCCTGCTCCTCCTCAACCCTCAGGTCAGGTGACATTTTCGGGCCTCATTGCCAAGGAGCTCCGTCCTCCGTCTCCACAGGGAGGTGAGGAAAAGAGAGGACGGAGGAGAAAAGAAAATTCTGTTTGTGTTTGAAAACATTCTCTCATTTCTCCTCTTTCAGCTCCTCCTGCTCCTCCTCATCCTCCACTCCCGGTGCTCCACCACTGTGGAGCTGACGCCAGGAGAATCTCATCCACGCAAGCGTGTTCTCATACGGGCGCGCGTGTGGCCAGAGGCGAACGAGGAGGAAAAAAAAGAAAAAGAAAAAGAGAAGAAATAAAAAATAGAAATAAATAAATAAAAGTGTAATGGGATTTTCGTGCAGGCGCGTGTTTGTCCGTGTGTTCGCGGAGGAAAAAAAGCCAATGGGATGAAGAGCTGATAATAGATGCAAATTATCCCTGAAACACACACACACACACACACACACACACACGAGGGCCAGGAGGAGAGGAATGAGGGGGGGCGCTAGAGAGAGAGAGAGAGAGGCGAGGAGAGAACAAGAGAGAGAGGGAGGGAGAGGGAGAGAGAGGGAGAGAGAGAGGGGAGAAAAAATATGAAACAACTCATTTGCAGAGGAGTAAATCACGGAAAAGCCGTTTGAGAGCAGCACGACAGACTCCGCTTACAGCGCGAACACCGGAATTGTGATGCGCAGGAGCTCTTCCTCCTCCGCTCCTTCTGCTCCTTCTTTTGACTCTCCCTCCCGTTCTCCTCCTTCCTCTCCCTTTCCTGTTTCCTCGTCGGAGATTTCATGGAATTGTTGTGACTCTTCTTCTGCTCCTCTTCATCACTGTTGTTGTTGTTGTTGTTGTTATTATTGTTGTTCTGGTCTCGGCGCTGGTGCTGGCGACGCCCGCACTGGCCGGCTGCTGACACCGACACCGGCGCGTCCGCTGCGGCCGTGAGTTGGAGACGGCGGGGCATCTGTGACCGACACCGGCGGCGGAGCTGCCTGACTTTCCTGGCTCTCTCTCTGTCTCTGTCTCTGTCTCTGTCTCTGTCTCTGTCTCTGTCTCTGTCTCCCTCTCTGTCTGTCTTTACGCGCAGAGAAAACAGAAGTAAAAAGCTGCGGGTCGCTTCCTCCAGGCTGCGCCCGAACTGACAACAAACAAACAAACAAACAGACAAACAAACAAAGCGGAGACAGAAGATGAGTTCCTACTTCGTCAACTCGCTCTTCTCCAAGTACAAAAGCGGGGACTCGTTACGCCCGAACTACTACGAATGCGGCTTCGCACAGGACCTGGCCGGCAGCCGGCCCACCGTGGTGTACGGCCCGGGCTCCGGCGCCACCTTCCAGCACGCTCCGCAGATCCAGGACTTCTACCACCACAGCGCCTCCACGCTGCCGAGCAACCCGTACCAACAGAGCCCCTGCGCGGTCACATGCCACGGCGAGCCGGGCAACTTCTACGGATACGACGCCCTGCAGCGACAGACCCTTTTCGGGGCCCAGGACGCGGATCTGGTCCAGTACAGCGACTGTAAGCTCGGCGGAGCGGCGGGACTGGGCGGCGAGGACGCGGAGGGAACGGAGCAGAGCCCGTCCCCGACGCAGCTCTTCCCCTGGATGAGGCCGCAAGGTGAGGACACGAGGACAGGCGAAGTCCGCTCTGCTCCTCGGTAGAATATCTTGGGTTTTAGGGCAGCGAGCAGCCGAGAGAGGAGTGACTCAGAGCGGGGCAGAAAATGCCGGAGTGTGAGGCAGAGGTGAGGGGCAAAAGTTGAAGAGGCTGGGGTTTTTAACAGCAGTGATTACAGCCTTCATGGGGGAGACAAAGGCGCGTTTATGGTTTTATTGGCTTCACCAAAACTTGTGAATGACTTTAAGGTTTAATTGCACCCGTCATATACGGGGTGAGATCCAGGAGCAGGAGGAGAAACAGTAGAAGGGATGTTGGAGAAGAAGGCAGAACTGAAGTTCCCTTTATGAGAAAATACCCCTTCCTTCCATCCACCCACCTCTCCACCCGGGACAGTGCAGCTCAGATGGGACAGCGCGGCCTGATTTACGCCCGTCCTGGACACAGAGCTCCGACTCTGAGACTAGGGTTAAACTTTTACTGTTTTTTCCTCCCGCTTTTACGACTTGCCTGTCAGGTCTGCAGGAGTGTTTGACTTCACGGTGGTCACTGCTCCCACAGGCGGACAGTGTGTGTGTTTGTGTGTGTGTGTGTGTGTGTGTGTGTGTGTGTGTGTGAGTGTGTTCTAGATGAGAAAGATCTCCATTCTTCCAGTCTCGTGCTGTTCAGCTTTTTTATGCTGGTGCACATATAGGTAGATATATGTGTATGTGTGTGTGTGTTTAATGTACTCTCTCACACACACACATACCGGTCGTATGGATCAGGCCCAGTTAGTTTATATCCTCGCGGTGATAAATCACGGGCTGAGGATTTTAAAAAATAGTGTTGGTTTTAGAAATTATTTGCATTGTGGGGACGTGAGGTTTATGGCTGATGGCTCCGAGCAATAGGACAATAAAACTGATTATGAGAGAGGGGGGAGAGAGAGGTAGAGAGGCAGGGAGAGAGGGAGAGGAGTCAATGGATTGACATGTATAGTAGCCTATTTGGTTGGAGCCCATATTTCTTGTTGTCTGTGTGAAGAGGGAGAGAGAGACAGAGAGACAGAGAGACGGAGAGACAGAGAGGGAGGTTTATCACCCATGTTATATTTTATTTGATTTTATTTTGAAGTGCACGGCAGACAGGTACTCCATCCTGCAGGACTACTGTTTTATTCCACATTTCACGACTCTGATCATTAAACTAAATAATCCAAACATCGATCCCACATTACACCCCAACGGGCGTCGAAACGCACCGCGAACCACAGCTTGGACCAGAGTCAGCAGTCAGAACCGGCAGTTATGGTTCGGTTCTGATGTAAATCCCTCCACCGCCTGTAAATCCTCACCACTTACACCTTTAGAGTCGTTTCATAGTCTGCACTATTTCCCTAATGACCCCCCCACCCCCACCCCGTGCGCCCCCACCCCTGCCCGACCGACCACACGACCCGGGTCTTGACCGCGACCCCAGATTGAAGCTCATTTGGTTTTACAAGCCACTGAAGACACCGATTAGTCGATCAATTGGACTGAACTCTTAATTTTTAAGCGGGGGTTAAACGTGTTCACAGCACATGTGTGGTCCAACCTCTGGAGTCAATAACAGGAAGCCGCGGACACGCCATGACCGCCGTCTTTACGGTCCGCGAACAATTTGCGCGCAGGGATTTGGAGCTCGTGCACGGTTGACTGGGACATTGTCCTTTCCCAGTGTTAGGATTTATTAGTTATAATAGCAGAAAAAGGCGGGAGGTGGAGGTGGAGGTGGGGGAGAGGGTGGAGGATGTGGGGTGATCACATTTAACTGGGAAATATCCCTTTAATGAGAGCCAACATTTCATCATTTGTATCATAGAGAAGTAAATACTCAGACTAGAGTAACTAATACTGCTGCTGCTGCTGCTGCTGCTGCTGCTGCTGCTGCTGCTGCTGCTGCTGCTGCTGCTCCGATCCTCCAGAGCCGCAGCTTTAATATCCGACCTGATCTGAATCTGTTCGGTTTTACGACGTTCACCGCCAAATGAAAAAAAAAAGAAAGAAAATTAAAAAATCCGATTGAGCAGAACAGAAATATTAGGCGTGTGAGTTAATGGCGTGAGCGCCCTCTAGGCCGCCCGCCTCCCTGGCATCTGTCGTCGCCTTCCACCAAAATGTCAAGTGCCAACCCGCAGACGTTGGTTTAATTGGTTCGGTGAAGGTTCGGTATCAGGGAGAGAAGCAGCGCAGCTCCATCAGCCAATCACTGCTGTCACTTCCTGCAACAATAACGCCGCGTGTTGCCATTTAGTCCCCGCTCACAGAAATAAACGGAAGACATCATTCACACTCTCCTCCGAAAGGAGACACGGATGAGGAGGTGTAGGTGTGAAAGCGTCAGGGTTAGGGGTTCGACTCCGGCCAAGAGCAGCTTCCAGATCAAAGCCTGTTGTTTCCTCTAACTCCTGGCCGCTGACAGCCGTGGATGTGGCGCCCACTTCCCCTCTCGTCTCTCGTCTCCTCCAGCACCAAATCACGGCGCCGGCCGCGTGACAGATAACACGTCCGGGACATTGACTTACACAGTCCGTGCATTTCCATAAAGACTCCCTTGTCCCGGGCCGCGGCTCCGTCTACATAAATACCCGCTCTGTGGCTGCGGACGGAAACTTTGCGCACATCTAATGAGGCGGGCCGACGGTGCCGTGCTGCCCTGCTCGAGGGCACGCCAACCCCGGGCAGGAGCACGTGGGCCGCAGTGGCCGAGTGTTCCAGCTTCATGAGGAGATC
The DNA here is from genome assembly GCA_016785265.1 of Paraplagusia blochii. Classification (NCBI taxonomy): domain Eukaryota; kingdom Metazoa; phylum Chordata; class Actinopteri; order Pleuronectiformes; family Cynoglossidae; genus Paraplagusia; species Paraplagusia blochii. The sequence continues at coordinate 68,055 of JAFBJS010010240.1, read as the reverse complement.
AGTGGAGCAGAATGATGGGTTCAGACGGTGGTTGATCCGAAGTCAGCGGAGAAACTTCAACAACACAGTATTTTCTAACATGAAGGCAAAATATTTGTTTAAAATTTAGGAATTTAACGCCGTCAATCAGACGATTCGCTCCAAAAGAAAAATATAGATATATACATATATATTAAAATTGTTGTTGTTTATTTACAAAATACCAGAGTTTATATTATTTCCCACTGGTTTTGTCTGTGACGGTTGTTGCCCTAAAAGATCGGTTATCGGCAGATATCGGTTCCTGGTCAACACAGTTATTTTAAAATCAAGTCAATTAACAATGAATCAGAGCAGGTGTAGGAGGCAGCACACATACAAAATCTCTCTCTCTCTATATATATGAAATATATTTATAAATATGTATAATTTTAAGGTATAATTTAAAGAATTGAAATCTGTAATTTTAACTCGAGTGAAGGTTTTATAATTACAAAAATAAATGTTTCCAGTTTCACGACTTTGAGTTTATTCACTTTGTTGCGTCGATATAATCACGTGTTTTCGGGTGACGTTCTTCTCCTTCTCCGCTGCGGTGATGTTTCTCCGCCTCATCTCTGAGAACTACTGTGATTTATCTCCACCCTCGTCCACTGTGTGTTTTTATAAAAACCTTACAGGTCATTTCTGCTCTCTGGTGTTTTTCATTAATTAAGTGCAAAGCGTTTAATGTTGCGTCGGAGAAGCAGAAAGAGGACGGAGCGGAGGAAAGGCTGAGTTCTCCTCTCCTCCACCTTGTTGTTGTTGTTGTTGTTGTTGAGGAGGTGGAGGTCATCCGTCTTGATATTCTCTCCACTGCGTCTGCACTTGTCTGTTGTCTGTGATGGAAAGTCTGTGTCCGTCATCATCGCAGTCGTTTCTCTCCGTTAAAAAGTCTTTACCGTGGATTTGGACCGCATCAAATATTTATGTGGAATTCTCTGAGTCTCTGATGGAGACGGACGGCCCCGGGTGTGTGTGCGTGTGTGCGTGTGTGTGTTTCGGACCCGCTCTGTTCGACGTCTACACGGACCGGAACCAGAACCCAAACTAAACTACATTGTGTTTATATTTTCTCAGATTTAGTCAGAATTTTAAAACTAAATAATTTAACAAACAGATACAGAATTGAGCAGAGAAGGAACCAACAACCTCCGACCACCTCCACCTCCACCTCCACCTCCACACACACTCTTTTGTCTTTGTGTGTGTGTGAGAGTGTGAATCCCGCACAATAAAAGTCACATGGGGATCAAATGATTTTTACAGCCCTGTTAAAGCGGGGGCTCAGTCTGAAACACACACACACACACACATGTTCACACACAGAAATAATCTGCGACGATAATAAAACTGCTGTTTTTAAATCAACGTAGGATTTTCTAAAATAAAACCTTTATAATTATTAATTATGACATTTTATTGATTGACGTCGCATTGATTGGACAATTTCTCCGCAAAAAACAATAATTTCATTGTGTTTTAAGGATTTTTTAAAATATTCCATTATGAACCATTTAACACGTCGGCCTTTGAAGAAAAGGGCAGGAAGTCGTGGGTTCGATTCCCAGAGGAACCACTCACTCGAATCTATCTTAACTTTTTAAATTTCTTTCCTCAAATTGTAAGTTGCTGCAGATAAAATAATCTGCTAAATATAAAATGTGATATTTAGAAATTCTAAGTGAATGTGAACTCCGCCCTTTGACCCCGGCCCTGGTCATAATCACTAACTGATCCAGAGTCAGTGGACGTTTGCTGAGGTCAGCGGTCAGAGTAATGCTGAGATGTTCCACTCCAGATCTGTTTCTCACCATCGCCTCCCTCTCTCCCAGTAGCTGCGGGCAGGAGGCGCGGCCGACAGACCTACAGCCGCTACCAGACCCTGGAGCTGGAGAAGGAGTTCCTCTTCAACCCCTACTTGACCCGGAAGCGCCGCATCGAGGTGTCGCACGCGCTGGCGCTGACGGAGAGGCAGGTGAAGATCTGGTTCCAGAACCGCAGGATGAAGTGGAAGAAGGAGAACAACAAGGACAAGTTCCCCAGCAGCAGGAGCGAGCAGGAGGCCGTGGAGCGGGAAAAGCGGGAGAAGGAGCTGCGAGAGGGTTCCGGAAGTGGGAGCGAAGGTGGTGGCGGAGGCGGAGGAGGTGGAGGCAGCTCGGTGGCGGTGGCTGGCACGACGGGGGCCCCGGGCCCCGTCAGCGAGGATTGCTGCGATAAAACCCACAAGCAAATGTAGGGAGGAAAGAGGAGGAATTCTACGGGCAGGAGGTGCAGGGGGAGAAGATGAAAGGAGGAGGTGAGGAACATGGGGGACAATGGGGGCTGTAAATGTTGGACTGACAGGGGTGAGGGTGTGCGGGTGGGGTGGGATGGGTGGGGGTGCTGTGTTTTATTCCTACTTGAGGCCGTTGGACTGCCCCGCCGTCTCCAGGAACCAATCCAGGGAAGAAACAGTCCAGATCTGGACTGGACCGGACCGGATTGGACTGGACTGGACTGGACTGGTGGGGCTTCATGCCACTGTCTGGCCTGCTGACTGAAGAAAACCACAGGAAGATGAAAAAAGACAGAGTGAAGCAAGAACACGATCTTTAAAATATTTAACGATTAGAAAAGTTAAATGAAAAAAAACAAACCGAGACGCGTGATTGGCCGAGGAGAAGCGATCGACCCACGTCAAACCAACTTAGTCTACGAGAAGAAAAAACGAAAAAAAGAAAGAAAAATTCTAGCTTCATTTCTTTGTGGAACAATTATCATCGTGGAAACATTTCTATATTGTTAGAAGTTTATCATTAACAAGTTTATCTTTGGCAGCTGTATAGTTTTTAAGTTAAAATATGATGATGGTGCACTTTTTACTGTACTTCTCACTTCTATGTTGTTGTTGTTATGGTAATGATTGATGGATTGATGATGACGTAGCAATTAATGAAATTTCCAACAACATGAAACTGCCTATTTATGCCATGTAGTGGGTGGGGTCTCTTTTTTACACACTCTAATTGTCCTCTTTAGTTTGTTCTTTGATCGATTTGATGGTGATTTGTTTTTATGTCGTCATCCTTTTTTCTCTTTTTGGGTGAAAAGCATGCGCACAGTGCAGATAATTAAAAAAAAAGAAACATTCATAAGAATAAAAAAGAGGAAAAAAAAGCATCAAATATCTCACGTTTCTGCCTTTCATGCAGGGAAAGACCAACAACTGCCCTTCTGTTCATTTTTTATATTTTTAATTTCCAAGATTTTTCCATTAATTTACATTTTTAAAGCATGCATTTGATAATGTACTGTTTAACCTGTTTCTCCTTCTTCTGATGTAGACTGCTGTGCAAAAGTTTTAGGCAGATGAGCGTATTAATTGATCCCTTTTTTGATCGCTTTTCAAAAACGATTTAAAGCAAACATAGAAACAGAATTTTTTTTTTCTTTTTTTTACCAATATTTCAGTCACAGCATCTGTGACCGGGACTAAATATTCACTCTTACAGCCAATAATTAAATATAACTAAAATATAAATTATTAAAAAAAAATCTTTCTCCATCAGTGATTGACTTGAGTATTTTTTTTTTTGTCCAAGAAAGTGCAGTACCTGCCTAAAACTTTTGCCCCACAATCATGGGAAAGACTGGGATTCAAACCGGGTCACATGGTCTGAGGGGTGGAGCCTGGTGACATTGCTCATCTCTGATTGGTTGGACATCAGTTTTTGTTGGAGTTCTTCTCAAACCAGTTAATTCCAGGGCTCTTATTTTGGCAGGACAGAAGTAAATGGACTCAAGGAAGGCCGTGAGTCACAGACGTGGAGAAGGACGATGGAGATGATTTGAAACTCCAGTGATGTAGAGTGAGGAAGGTTGACTGGGAGGACACAGTGGACACCGTGGTTCCTGTGGACACACTCCTGGTTGATGTTGGAATAGTCTGGCATTGATCAGAGAAGGACTTCAGACATGGATGTCCTTCACATACATGTGGGTCCATTGATGGTCCTTGATGGTCCTCTCTCTAACAGACGTCAGTGGTCTGATGATGTGAACAGAACGTCCCTGTTGCCTCCGTGTCCAGACTTGGTTTCCATCCAGAGTCGGGACAACTTTTCTTCCTCCCTCCCTTCTTGTCCTCAATAGCCCCATTTTTCTGCCTCACCTTGTCTCCCCTCAGTCCCTTCCTCCTCTCCCCCCTGTCCACTGTCAGCAGCCAGACTGATAAAACCGTCCAGTTCAACAGGCCAAACATTAAAGCCTTGACTCGGAAGCCCCCCCTTGTCCCCCCCAACACACTCCTCTGCTGTCAAACAAGCAGCGGTCGGACGACACACACTCTCACACACTCTCACACACTCACACACACCCAGTCCAAACACTGTTTTATTTATGTCCCGCTCGTCCGCCTCCACTTACATTATTACAGCCCTGTACGCGCCGTCCTCCATCATCATCACCATGAAGAGCGGCGTTCCGATGGTTTCCATATGGGAGGATCAAACGGTGAGTGCGCACGTTTGCACATTCATTTACAGTGTGCACGTGCACGTGATCGCTCTTTCAGACGAAGTGTAAACACCTCCGGACAGGTGGAGGAAATGGATGAGGGGAGATCCGGTGGATGGTGGATGTTTGGTTGGAGCTGGTGCAGCCGGACCTTCTCCGTCCATGATGTAGAACTGGTAAAATCAACAATATTTGTAAACAATCACCGATTTCATTTAATAAACAGTTCTGGATTTATCATTAAGAGTTACTAAACTGCAGTGGTTATAGTGCAGTGATTATGGCGTCCAACAGGGTAAACTGTTCGGCCACATTTGGTTTCCAGAAAGAACCATTAAATTCCAAGGTCCAACATTAACATATCATGTGTATCATGTGAAGTTCTGATGAATCAGAGCTCAGTTGTTGGTGAGGAACCGTCTCAAACAGACGAGTCCTTAAATCACTCACAAACAAACAAACAAACAAACACAGAAGCTTTGAACGTTTCCTCTCGTCTGACTCTGACCCTGATACAAATCATCGCCTCCATGTTTTCTCTTCTCTCAGACTCGACATAATTACGTCTTAACAAACACACGGTAATTTACTCACTGTGGTCGGCTTCACTCTGCCAGTTGGAGCTGCACCTCCATAAAATAATCTACTCAGAAGTGAAGCTGCTACCATTTCAGGGAAACAGCGCCAACTATCAGCGGGGAATATGATTTACAGTGGTTGCTGACCTCTCTGTGTTCACTCGCAGTTAAACTGTTGGTTTGATGAAGACGTAGATGAACATACACAAGTCCAGGACTGAACTGTCTCTACCTTTATTTGAACAGTAACCACATAAGAGTGAGGGACACGTGCCGCGCGGCGGCGGCCTCTCGTCCCCGCACTTCCAGGAATGGGTTATTTCTGCAGAGACATTTGAAGTCCATTTCCTTCAGAAGTTTTTTTTCTTGTCAACACAGTGGTTTCATTGCTCGATTCTACTTGTGGTTTTAAACTAAAAATTGATGTTGACTTGATTCTTCAATTATTATTTTACAACATACAGGAGGTGGCGCTGCTTCAGGGAAAGATATAAAAATAATAACATTATATTAAAAAAATAGATTTGTGATAAATTCTAAAACTCTTTCACGTCCTGAGGCAACACTTCAACGCTGCCCCCTGTTGACCCTCAAATATGGAGGTTTCTGCAGCGACACCTGAACGCAGCATCATAATAGTAAAAAAAAAATAGAGGTGTTGAAATGCTTTTTGACACATGGCCCCAGTAAACGGAGGAGAGGATCGTAAAAAATTAGCATCCAGGTCAGTGGAGCCGGCAGCTTATTAGGAGCTGAGGTTTTATAGTTAAGTGAAATCCAGATCTCATGTGAGACATCGTTAGTCTCCTCAGTAAATGCCCCCAAACCACATGTTTCCATTGAAATGGCCTATAGGTGCAGAGGGAGAGAGGAGGGGGAGGAGGGGGAGGAGGAGGAGGAGGAGGTCAGGGTGGATTCACTGACTCGTTGACAAAACATCAGACTTGATGATGCTGTTTTTCTTTTTCTCCTGGAAAGACAGAAACAACTGGTTGTCTTTCACCCCGACCCTGGACGTTCTCTAACCTCAGTCACACACAAACATGACGAGGTTCTAACCTCCGACACACACTGGCCGCTCTGTCAGGGACCAAACACGCATCGCATCAACATCGCACAGTTCAAACCACACAACAAGACTCAGAGGACACGCACAGAGACGGAGACGGAGACAGAGATGGACGTCAACGTTGGACTGAATCCAAGGAAAATGTCTCGGAAAAAAAAATACATATCAATCACTGTATTTGGGTATATATGTACTACATGTTTATATTCAAATATCTGAAGGTATGAATATATGTGTATATATTTTAATACATATATTAACAAATAGATGTAGGAACTAATGTACTCATACATACATATACCTATACATGGACAAATACTGTATCAACATTCGTATATATTTTTAAACACTACTATTTACAGTATATTCATAAATATATGTACACATATATTCATATACAGACAAATAAACATAGAGCATGTATACACATATAAAAATACATGTACATATTTGTGTACATAAACTGTATATAGACACATATAAACATACATAAATATATATACAAACACACAATATATACATACATACATATATACTTAAACATGAACAAAACTGTTTACACACACCTACTGTATATTCATAAATGTATGTGCACATTCTGTATATACATATGTGTACTGTATACATACTGTACGTGCATAAATATATGGACAACATATACAAACATACACAGAAACATATACAGAAATATAAATACATGTAAATCGACATGTACATTTTCCACAGAATGACATACGTGTATATGTTTGAATACATGTACTGATTCTAGATAAATATATGCTTACATACAGTACATACAGACATACAGATCCATGGACCTGCTCAGTCAGGACCATGGATCTGTTTCCTGGTAAGACCAGTGACAGTTTCCACAGACTGGACTGACTCCGTTGAACTCTTCAACTCATTAATAAATATCCAGTCCAGTAGAAAAGTCCAGCTGATGTTTATATTGTATGTTGACAACAGTCGTCCCATTGACTGAGGAAATGCACTGCCTGAACATATATACAGTATATATTTATATATATTGCTTTGTGAGAGCCCGTTTACCGGTGACTCCCGAGGCTCTCCGCCTTTCCAGCCTTATTTATCCTCAACTTTATAAAGCCTGAACACCGTCTGAGGCGACGGAGGCGGCGGTGGCGGTGGCGGTGGCGGTGGAGACGTCTCAGCTGAATAGCAGCCAGTGTAGGTGTCAGATGTTTTATGAGGGGCTGAAATGATGCTGCTGTGGAAGCGTCTGCTCAGGGAACGAGGACTAATTGCACAGGCCGCCCATTAAGATGCACAATTCCAATTGTATGTGACACTTGGCCTTTTGAAAAGGTAAATAATTTTTTTATGGCACCGCGAGGACACCAGGCTGGGACAACACACAGACAGAACCACACATGGATCACGTGGGTTTGTAGGGACGGAGATTTTTTAATTATCATCTGTTTCTCATCCTGTGGAAGAAGGTTTGTCATAAATTATAAGAAGTTTAAATAATGTTTAACATTAGATCAGGTTTAAACAATAAGTCACAGTAAATGAGTCAAATCAGACTGAGATTCTGATACTGAACATTTACATTTACAGACATTAACGTTTATGCATTTTTCCAAAGTGATCGAGAGAGAAGAGCTGAGATGATCCAGCTCCTCAGGGAATCAAACCCAATCCTGCCAATATACACTGGGAGGCCAAAGATTATGAAACCTTGGGCTAAATTTGGTCCCCGGGCCACAGTTTGCAACCCTATAGAATTTGTGGTTTGAATTTTTGAAAATATATATTTTGAAATAGCTGTAGGTAAAAGTCAGTGGGTGGAGTCGACATGAACACCAGGTGATTTCAAACGTCTCTACTTTAACCAAAATATAATTTTCACACAATTTGACACAAACCACCTCACCTTCATGACACAGACTTGGTCTCTGTACCCACAATCCTCCAGGGCCCTGCTGCATACATGTGTAAACAGATCTGTGTTTCCACAACATGAGGAACTCACACACACACACACACACAAACACACACACACACACACACACACACACTGGTCTTTGAAGTGTGCCGAGAAAACAATCCATTTTTAAAGCATCCATGAACAAACAGAACCCTGAGGGAACAGAGAACCGAGTTTTTTTATTGGTCAAAAACAAACTTCTCCTCCAGATCCCAACCATTCCCATTTCCTTCCCCTCCGGAAAAACAGTGTCCGAGCCTGGGTGCCCAGGCACGGTCGGCCTTTGGTCAGTCAAACATCACATTCCACACACAGATCGTATCCTGCTGAGGTCAGAGCTCACTGGACCCACCTCCACCTCAGGTGGGTTTTTCTGGCTTCGACCCGAGCAGGAAAACTAATCTACGCGGAGGCGGAGCCTCTATTCCGGCCTCCTTTTCATGCGGTGGATTTATGGTCGGACCCTGTGATGTGTTGCCTGAAAACGCCGTCTGTCTGCTGTCGTCTGCCAGAGCTGCTCGCCCTCTAATACGTCAAAGCTCAGGAGAAACTGGATTAAAGTGTAATTCTTCATCTTTTCATCATTACTGCAGTCTCACGTTGGCGCCGGTGCTCGGGCTTTACGACGGCGAGGACCGGCGTCCAATCAGGAGCCTGGAGAAAAAAAAAATCCAATGATATATTTGTATATACTGACATGGAAACAATGATGAGATGGTTCTTGTTTCCTCCACTATTTCTGCCTGGGTTTATTTATACTAATGTTTATTAACTGAAGGGGACTCAGGGCTCAGGGCTGCCCCTGGTGTTGGAAAAGGTTCCTGCACTCCACTGAGAAATAATGACAGAGATAATGATGGAGCGTTCTGTTCTGTTCTGTTCTGTTCTGTTCTGTTCTGTTCTTACATTACATCCTGGTGAAATAAACAAATAAATAAAGCCATGGCAGGTGAATCCATCTTTTTTTTCCACACGGTGCCATTTCTCCAAGTTCAATCAATAGCGCCTCTAATGGCGCGTTTCCCTCCGCGGCTCCGGCCGCTCCCAGGCAGGTGCCGAGGGTGGAGTCCCGCTGTTCGTCACCACCGCTGACACATGAGTCTGCTGAGCTCATTGATTGTTGTGTCTGCAGCCGCTCCACTGTAAAGGCTCCTATTGTCATTTTCTCCATCCACAGGGAACTCCGCTCCGCCATTGGACATCCTGCTGTCACGTGGACGCACGGTCACATGGTCATAAAGCAAAAAGGAAGGAAAGGGGAGGAGCAGGAGAAGGGCGGAGTGATTTTTCTTCTTTTATTATTTGTGTGTAAATGTAGACAGTAATACTCTGCCAATAATAATTCACGGCCGACATTAAAGCGGGCCGCGGCCCACAAATTACCAGTCCGCTCCACTTGGCCTAATGTGCTCCTCTCCAAATACCAACAAGCCCCTCCCCCACTCCTCCTCTTCCCTCCTCTTCCCTCCTCTGCTGCTCCTCGTCTCCATCATGCGACTTCAGATATTGTCATCGTTATGTCTCCAGTGGGAGAAGAGGAGGAAGGCTCCTCCACCCGACTCCTCTTCCTCCCGGGCCTCCTCCCATTTTGTGCTCTACGCTCCTGTTTACAAGTACCGCTCCTTCTGCTCCTCCACCCTCCCGCTCCTTCTGCTCCTCCACCCTCCCGCTCCTCATGCTCCTCCTCAGCTCTGCTCCTGCACAGCTGAGCTCTGACCCCGTAGGTCGCAGCAGCAGCAAGAACAAAGTAGCAACAGCAGTAACAGCAGCAGCAGCAGTAGCAGCAGTAACATCAGTGGTAACATCAGCATTAGTGGTAACAGCATCTTTGGTTCCGGGGCCTTGGACACATGCAGGGCCGTGCGGAGACATTTCCCAGTCCAGGAGCCCAGGAGTCTGGTCCATAATTATTAATAGGTAAAAAGGTCCAACAGTTTCTTGTCTTTATGACTCAGTTTGATGTAAAATGACTCGCGGGGCCATGTTGGAAAAATGAGATGAAATATATAAAATATGGAGGTGAAAAAATAATAAAAAGTGTCTTTGGAAAAGACTTTGTCCTTATCTGTTCACAGGGAATAGAGCCAGGTGTTGAGCACCACCCTGGGCCTCCACCTGTGGCATCTGGACCAGGAAGGAGAAAAGTGGGTTGAAGATGAGGGGCGGGGGCACCAGAGGGGGCCACCAGAGGGGGTATGTCTCAGCCCGATGATTGCGTTAAGCGTTTGAAACCGTTGGCCCGGTTGCGCGGCTGCCCTTGGCGGTAGCCGAACTATGCCTGCCCCCCCCCTTGTTCTTTCTGTTCTTTTTTTTTACAACCTGTCTGTCCCTCTCTCCCCCCTGTCTCTCTCTCTCTCTGTCTCTCTTTGGAGACCTTTTTATTGCTCTGTGACCTCCATAAAACCATAATTTAAGGCTTGCTGAATATTCATTAGGGGTATATTGTTTTAAGAAGAGGACAGGGGTTGTAAGTGGGGGCCGGGGAGATGGGGGGCAACAGGGGTTTGGGAAGGGGACAGGGGGCCGGGGGGTGGACTCTATCAAGATTGACCAAAAAAAAGACAGAAATCTCACAAAATTCCTGTCCCCACGTCGTCCTCTCTCTCAGCTATCGCTCATATTCAGCCCCCTCCCCTCCTTGTCCCCCCCGGCCGCCTCGACCCCTCCCTCACAGAAAGGCCATTGTGCCTTTGTACTGTCGCCACAGTCGGCTAATACTATAAACACTATAAATTAGCAGACGGGTTTGATCTGTGAATGGCGGCCCTTCTCTCCAGATTGTAAAAGCCGGCTTTGTGCCACGGCGGCGGGACGGAGGCTGAATGGAAGCGGACCTTCAGGCTCCGACCACGACAGGAGCCGCACATGCAGCACAAAGAGAAACGTGTTTAGGACGGAGAATGGTGTCACGTCAGATCAGGGGATATACGGTGTGGGAGCGTTTGTGGTGAGAAGTCCAGGAGTCGTCACCAGAGTTACCTTCAACCATGACGTTCCATCTGATTTGTGGGGTTCAGGGCTCAAACTCCAGCCCTGTAGGTGGCGCTAATGTGTCTTGGGCTGGTTGGCAAATTGTGGACAAATATAATTCTCATCTCATTGGTCCTCTACTGTAGTTCCAGCAGAGAAACTAAACTCTACTTGGGAATCTTGTCTTCTCATCTTCTCATCTTCTCCATCTTCCACCGCCCCTGACACTCAGCCAATCAGACGCAGTGTTTGGGGAACTTCTGTGCTGCCATATTGGGTTTGCTCGTTGGCGTCGAGCTCTGATGTGGACTCCTGATCTCTTCACTCACACGTTTGTACGTTTGATGAGCTTCTTCTCGGAGTCTTAATCGCCCACGTTGACGTCTTCTTCACTCGCTTCCAAAAAACTAAAGCCCTGAACAATTTTGACTTTATGAGCCCAAATGGCCTGGAGATAAAGCAGTTGTTCATCGTACGGCGCTGCTCTTCCTCCTTCACTCTTCCAGGTTACAGCTCTCCAAATGAACACACACACACACACACACACACACACACACACACACACAGGGAGTCTACTGAGGCGGCTGCTAATGAGGATGAAGCTGGGGCTCCAGGAACCATTTGGTTCACGGGTGGTGAGAGGGGAGACTGCCTTGCCTTCCTCCTCATTCTCCCTCACCTCCTCCACCTCCTCCACCTCCTCCACCTCCCTACAATAAATCAGGTTAAAAAATAAAGAAGGGAAATAGAAAATATGGAGATATGTCCAAGTCTACGGAGAGAGAGAGAGAGAGAGAGAGAGGCAGAGAGGCAGAGAGAGAGTGTATATTTCTTCTTTCTGGCATTTCTAATCTTTTCTCTCTCCCTCCTTGCTCCCTTCCTCCCTCCTCTTCTTACCCCCGCCCCCCGACCCTCACCCCTCAGCTGTTGGGGTGTTCGGGTGGGTGTGGGTGGGGGTGATGTCAATGCAGGCTTGGCTTGTGTAAGGAATTTATAGATTTTAATTTCGATCGGATTGCAGTCCCAGACGTGGAAGGATGATTGGGAGGGAAAAGTGGAGTCACACTTTAACACACACACACACACACACACACACACACAGTGTGACCATATTTTAATCTTTTATCTTCTTCCTGCCCAACTTCAACCAGACTCCCAGAAATTACGGTTCAATTAGGAACAGAAGTCACAACCAATCAGGTGAGAGGATTAGTTCAAAAAAGTCAAATTAACTCACACACACACACACACACACACACACACACACACACACACACACACACACACACACACACCACACACACACACACCAACAGAAGCTCCAGAACTTCCTGGACCTCCTCTGTTCCAGACCTTTTCTCAGTATTTAGATCTGGCGTCAACAAAGGGTTAATGTTGTTCCATTAATGCACATAAATATGAAGTGTAAGAAGGTTCAGTTCTGCCCTGATGCCCCCACTACTGCCCCCCGGTGCCCCATTCTGTACCAACAGAAACAGGTTATACTGCAGTTACTTCAAATACCAATAAAATACACAAAAACACGTCTGAGCGTTTAATTTTATATGCTGCTGATTCTACTCCTCCTCACCCCCCCGGCCTCCTCACCCCTGCTCCTTCCCCACCTCACCCTCCCTCTGCCCCTGAACAATATGACGGTGGGTTTGAAGATCTGGTTCCTCACGTTCAGCTGCTCAAATAGAATAAACAGAAAAACAAAAACACCAGAAGATTCGAGCATTTTATAACATAGTAAACACAGAACATGTCCCTCCTCTGAGCTCCCTGCAGGGGGGGCTGTTGTCACAGTTTAATGTCTTGATCCAACTTGGTAAATCAATATTTATATTTTATGTAAATTTATATATAAAGACAAATATCTCTATATTTATAAATAACATCAGTATAGATTTTAATTATATTTATGTTTTTTGGACTCATTGTCGTCATGGTTTCTATGTCAACCATAGGTTTTCAGAGGTCAAAAAGTGGGCACTCTTCTTCCTGGGCGTCGACTCGCAGGATGTGGAGAACCTGGTGATGTTGTTGGTTTGACATGTGACAACTGTCAGGTATATGTTGGGGATCAGACCCCTGACCTCAGCTTGAGCCACGCTGCCACAAACACAATGACATCATTGTGGTGTGAACGGAGGAACCCGGGCCGGGTCAGCTGTGTGTGTGCGGTGTCATATTACACACTGGACGGGGGGGGGTTGGATCGACAGTTGGTTCAGAGTTTGATTCCTGATGTGAGGAGTTTGATCACTGATCCACAGGCAGACAGGTCTGGTCAGTTGTGGTCAGCAGACCTGGTTCTGGTCAAACTTCTGGTCGGTGAAATAAAGAGCTAAGATCTTTAATAAATGATCTTTACATTTCTGTTTTTACAGAGTTCATGATTTATTAAATACAGAAATCCTGTATTTTCATATTAATAATCACAAAGTTAATAATTCAATTTTCATGGTGTAAAAATGATTAATCAATACATTTTCAGATGATTTGTTGCTGATTTATTCTGATTTAACAGGATCCAAGCTTTTAAAATAATTTCTAAATATTATTATTAATATTATCTATTGAATATGTAACAGTGAGTGACTCCACAGGATCTCCAGTCAGGACTCACACACTGTGGCCCACAAACGACCTGTGAGCGGTGAAATCCTGACCCAGTTTCTCTCCAACCTTGAGGCACCGTGTGACCTCATGAAGGCCAGGGGGGTTTGAGGGGGGAGGCAGGGGGGGCAGCGTGGTCCGACTCAGCACTGAGTCTCAGGAACGTGACACGATGAACAATCGATTTCATTTTCTTTCTCTTTCTTCAGGGTGGAATTAGTGAAGCCCTGACATGAAGTTACACGCTAGCGCGGAGCCTGACTCGGGTGCTAACCCCGGGGTGGCCTTTCACTGCAGGTCAGCTGTTACAGTCACACTCACCCCTCCCTCACCCCTTTCCTCCCTTTACAACAAACAAACAGCCTGATGTCTGTGTCGTTGACTGCGAGTGTGAAGGTAAATATGGAAGAGTGGTCCAGACGGGGGCCGGCAGCCACAGTTTGACCACATCATTTAGTGACTGTTTCCTACTGTTGACACAGCTACATGTCACACAGCTGTGACAGGAAGTGGAGGTGGCAACAAGGAGCTGTAAAAGGGAAGTCAGGGGTCAACTGAGAGAAATGCAGAGAAAAATGAAAAATAACTTGAAATAATTATAAAAAAATGAAATTGAATATTTATGAATGGAAAATTAAAGATAAAAAATGTTAAAGTATATTTAAAATAAAAAAGTGACAGTGAGTTTTGACATTTATGGACACATTCTGATCATTTTTTTATTCATTCTTTTGTTTTTCTTTATGGCCTTGGCCTGTCAACAAGAGAAGGGTGTGTGTGTGTGTGTGTGTGTGTGTGTGTGTGTGAGTGTGTGAGTTCAAACCAGTCTCCTTCTTGTTGTAAGGCCCAGTCTCTAACCACTGTTCTCTGGACAAGTGAATATTAAGGCAAAGGATTCTGGGAAATAAATCATAAATAAATCATAAATAATTTTGCTTTGAATTTTTGTAAATATAAAAAGTTTATTGGATTTATTTAAATATGATTAATTTGATTTTATGCATTTTTCAAAATTGTGTTTCATTTAAATATATGTTTTTACTTAATTTATAATAAATGTATAAATAAATAAATATTATATATTAGTGATTTAATGGAGATTCTAATTCTGTCAGTTCTGTGTGTTTGTCTGCAGAACTGGATTCATTTACCATTTATTATTATTATTATTATTACTTTAATGTAAATCACCCTTTTTAACCATGATTCCATGATTCATTCAATTGTTTCGTTGTTTTTGGTGAATTTTGGTGATTTGTTAATGAAAAGACAGACGTCATTGGTGAGAAGTCTTTAAAAATCGGATTTTTCCGCAGTGAAATATCTTCAAAGACATGATTTTCCTTGAGGGTGGAGATCGTTTTCTCTTCAACTTTACGTCTGTGTCGTAAATCTGTGGATCAGCAGAAATAAGACCTGATGTTTCTCCTTTAATGTGAAGTAATAACTCCTGACAACAGCACGGCGGTTATTAACCATGCAGATAAACTGTTGGAAGAAGAAGAAGAAGAAGATCTCAGATCTCAGCCCAGGTCGAGTCTGGAGGAGCAGTAGGGTACATACATACAGCACACACACACACGCAATAAGTTTATTTTTTCTGTTTGTTTCTAATTGATCATCGTATTAAATTGAGTCATTTACACTGAAATAAATACATTTTAAGCCATTAATCCAATTTGTGACAAGACAACTTCCGTTTCCACGTCAGAGAAAATAGTTTCAATAATATTAAATAAAAATAAAAATAAAATGACGGCGCTGGGGAGAGACACGTCATTTAAAGATGTTTTTGGTTGTTTAGTTGTGACGTCATTGTGGCCCAGGGCAGTCACTTCACCAACAATCGATTTCAACCTTGCTTTGTGACCATGATGCGTTTAAAGACATAATTAGGAGGAATTTTGTTTGTTGATGCACGCTCGGAATTTTCTGCTCTGGAGTTGGAAGAAAGGGGGAAAAACCAAGAAGGACAAGAATGTGAACAGATGTAGAGTGAAAAACAAAGAGGCGACTGTTTCAACTCAGCAGCAAATGAAAAATGGACAAAATCAAAGTCATCGAACGTTTGACCAAGAGTCTCAATCTGGTAGAATTATACTGACAAATATAAATATTAATGAAGGGGAGAAGAAACTCACCAGGTGAATATATTTGATTTGTTAATAATTATCACTAAATACAATAAAATTATATATACACAAATATACAAAATTAAATATATTCTGCAGGTTCTGTACAAGGAAACAATGTGTGTATATTTTCTTCTGGAGGCTTCAACGTCAAATGTTTTATTATCAAATAATAAGAAAAAGGTCATTTTTTTGTTTATTCTGTCTCTCAAACATATTTTAATCCCATATATCTGACATATAGAAAAATATATTTCAAATTGACTCACATAAACCTGGTTGGAACCAGGGCCTCGGACCTCAGCTTTGACACAGTGAAGCACAATCTGATGATAATAATAAATGTTTATTGGATTTAATTTTATTCAGTGGAGAGAAATATTCAGAGATTTACTGTCAGGTTTTTTCTATGAGTCAAATTCACGTTTACGACAGAAATAACAACGTGACTATCGTCGAATAATCGAACAAATCCTCACATCAACCCAACCGGATGTAAGTGCCGGTGAAGTGACGTCGGTTTCTAAACTATACGGTAGTTTTAGCTGCAGTCCTCGAACCCTCCACCAGACCGGGGTGAAATGAACTCCATCAGCGGCGCAGGTTCGTTCATTAGACGGACTTAGAGTCACATCGACTCCCATCATCACTTTATAGGTTTTCACTGATCGTCGTCACTTTCACACGTGATTAACCGCGGGCTGAGGCTGCGCTCACCTTGGTCACAGGTTCAACTCCCGCTGCTGAAGATCACAGACACACAGGAGGAGAACTCCTCTCTGGAAAAATCTAAACACGTCACTAAACACGTCATCAACAAAGGAAACTGTGGAAAATAAGGAGTTTGTCATCGTGTTCAGGATCCGTCCTGCAGGTGAAGGAAAGAAAATCAAAATTAGAAAAATAAACCCATCAGAGTCACAACGACAACTGAGGTTCATCCTGTTTGTCTCGCAGATTTAGATGAAAAACTGGAAAAACTTGGACTCTGTCTTTATATATTTTTCATAATAACAAAATATAAATCACATGAATAAATATATGCCTCAATATATGCAGAAAATAAATGAATAAATAAATGTTTTCGCTAATTAACCACCAACTGCAGATGTGTTCAATTTTTGTTCTAATTTTGTCTAAAAAAACGAAAAACAAATAAGATTAAAAAAAAGTGTCTTCAAGTCAAATGTTAGAAATGAACGTCTGAGGGTCAACGACACACTGACCCTGACCAAAAATAATATAGACTCTACAGAAATGACAAGAAAACATCTAAAAAAATACAAGCTGAAACTTTAAAGTTAAATCCATTTAATTTAAATTGTATTTTTGGATAATTTTCCCGCTTCAACAGACTTGGAGCTCCTGTGTGTGAGTTCATCCAAATAAATAAAATATACAGATGTGAAGGCGCCGAGGCTGAAGGGTTTGGGCTTCAAGACTGAAGATCCTCAGAAGCTCCTGATGAAGCATCATCTGAACCAACGTCATCATCGGGTCATTTTTACCTGAGCAGCATCGTCGGTTTGGAGCAACACTGGGCTTCTTCTGGTGCATGAATCCCGGCCCTGGTCCTCTAGGTTCCTGGTCCCCTGATCCCTGCTCTCCCCTGGTCTTCTCTGGTCTTCTCTGGTTTTCCCTGGTCTTCTCTGGTTATCTGTTTTTTTTTTTCTGGTCTCGGTCAGTCTCGGAGTCTCGACCTACTCTTGGAGTCCGCAGCCCTGGTATGAGGAGAGTCTGTCCGTGAGTGTCCGAGGTCAGGATGGGGGGGTTGGGGTCTACAGCAGGTTCTAGTGTCTTTATTGGGGCCATGAAAAGGCCGGAAACCCCTGCAATAAAAGCGACAGACGCTGAAAGGAACCAAAGAAGCCGAGAGGTCGAGCAGTCTGACCGGGCCGGCCGGCTTCTCCTCCCGCTCCTCCCGCCGCCTCCTTGTTGGTTCGGTTAATTTTTAACTGGGAAACTGTGGAGAAGAGGAAACGTCGGGTCCGAGCGTCTCTTTCTCCGCAGACACGGCGCGGACTGGGAAGGTCATCTGTGGGTCACTGGGACCCGGGTCTGGACCATGGACACGGGATCTGCCTCTGGTTCGAGCCGTGACATTTGTTTTTCCTCAACTGAACCATTTGGACCCTTTCATTTGTTTTATTAAGAAAATTCTTCCTAATCTCATCCGTCTGTTCCTGGTTTTATTGTTGGAAAACAAAGAAAAACGTCCAGGCAGGAACCAGGATCTGATCCAGTTGTGGTTCCACAGGTCGAAGCTGCTTCTCTTTGGTAAATAATTTAAAAAAAACCTCCGCGCCCTGAGGTTTCAGGCCTGCAGGCCGTAAAAACGGTGACGCGTTGCCGCAATGCGAAATCGCTTTCACGCACGCGGTGTTTTGTCGAGCAGTCGCCTGCAGTGGAGGTAGGGAGGTTCGGTGGCGGAGGTTCGGAGGATGCAGGTGACGCCGTGACCGTCTCTGAGCGTCGAGCTGCGGATCCACGTGTGGATCCAGTTCGGTGCCAAAGAACAAGCGTCGTTTTCTGGGAAAGAGCGGCGAAAACGAACAGTTCGACCAGTGAATTCACCGCTGAGGCCGCGGCGAAGGCGAAGAAACTCAGTCACGTTTGATCCACGTAGTGACGTAGTTTTGGACTTTGGTTTCTGTGCGTAATGACACGAGTAGAAACTGGAAGATGGATTTTCTTCATCAGTGGGATTAAAGTTCTAATCTAATCTAATCTAATCTAATGTCTGTGAGATACTACAGTGACGTCATTGCGTGTGGATTTCCGTCCACCTCAGATGCGGCCAAATGAAATAAAAACACATCACTAATCTATAATCCATTAAATTAAATTAAACTTAATTAAATAATATATATATAATTTAAACATATATTTAAACCTTATATATATTTAAAGGCCTAAAGAACCAGGAGGAGTCCGCTGGTTTCCTGTTTTCCTGTTGTAGTTTTGTTTCTTCCTCTTCTGTGAGGTAGAAAATGGCGGCGAAGGGAGAAAGAAGGAAGAATGAGGGGAGGAGGAGGAGGAGGAGGAGAGAGAGGGAGAGGGAGGCTGCCTCCCCCCCTCCGTAACAGCGCTCCACCAAGAAATGCAATAAATTCCTTGTTGTTTTATGAAAATTTACAACTTTGTGATACAAGTTTATGAGTGGCCGCGCGCAGGGATTGGCCGACGGGCTGGTCATGTGGCCGCGCTTAACGTGAACATGAACTTTTTTATGATTTCCCAAGCGGCTATATTGCTGCTGCAGCTGCACTCGGCTCTCCGGCCCCGAACAGCCGCCGATGCTGCCGCTGCTCCTGCTGCTCCTGCTGCTCCTGCTGCTCCTGCTGCTCCTCCTGTCCTGATGCTGCGTGGGCTTCTCCAGCTCGGAACCTCGCGGAAATGAGCGGCGGCCATAATTACACGGACGAGTTAATGAGATTTCTACATGTGGCTCTGGAAACCGCGGCACGTCGGGTGGGGGTGGGGGTGGAGGTGGGTGGAGGTGTGGGGGGGCTGACAACAACCCGTCAGCGCCAAAGCCCCCCCTACCTCCACCACCACCACCCCGTACCCACTTCCAACCCCACCTTCTTCTCATACCTCGTCCCCCCTCCCTCACCTACTCCACCTACCCCCCCATCTGTCCCTCCTCTTCCTCAGCTCCCTCTTCCTCCTCGCCATGGCTCCTCGCTCTCCATCTGGTCTCACGCTGTCGTTTTTACGCCGTATCTGTGTGGAGGGTGGGGTGGGACGGCGGGGGCTGCGCGGGACAGAGATGGAGACGTTTCCGCTGCGCTGAGCCGAACCAGAGTCCAGTCCCGGGGACAGAGACCCGGATGAAGACCCTCCGAATCTTCCTCCTGATTTTTCAACTTTTTTTTTGGACTCCTCTTCCACCGCTGCCTGTGTCACATGATGAAGATGACGCCGCTCTTTTGTTGACAACAGCGGAATGCGCGCAGGCGTAAGAATGGAAGCAACCAGCGCCACCCTCCTCATCCTCAGCCGCCCCCACCTGCCATCCAATTACCGCCCATCCATCCATCCATCCACTCATCCACCCATCCATCCACTCCTCCGGTCTACGCTGCGCGACCGCTGTCTGCTGTCATTCCGGGGAGGGGGCGCCTGGCTGCGTCTGCCCGGGACACCGGTGGAGGAGAACCGCCCTGCAGGTGGAACGACCGGTGACGGATTACCGACGCAGACAGACAGACAGACACAGAGGTAAGACAGAGAGTCCACTCAGCCACTGTTAACGCTGCTGTTGTTGTTGTTGTTCTGTGATGCGCGTGCATTCGTGTCGTGTGCACGCACACATGTGTGGAGAAGTGAGAGGCTGGTGTGACGGTGCCGCCGGTACCGCCGGTACCGTCTGTGCACGAGCCCAGAGCCGGGCTGGGATCACTCCTCCTCCTCCTCCTCCTCTTCCTCCTCTCGAGATTAAAGCGGCGGCTCCTTCAGATGACGGATTACAGAGATTAGAGGCGGATTAGCCAGAGTGCTCCTCTGAGTGTTGGAATTAGACTTGAAGTTCTGGTCTCAGATGGATGTGATGTTGATGAGAAGGAGCTCAGCTTTGATGGCGCGAACTGAGGGCAGGTGAGGTGATCAGGTGATCACTCATCCTGAGGTATAGTTTGGAAAAGAGGGGCAGAAAAAAAGGGCGTTTGGTTTTGGTTATTTTTCTGTACACGCGGCTCTGCTTCCTTTATCTGATGTGTTCCCCAGGCTTCAGGTGTGTGTGTGTGTGTGTGTGTGTGTGTGTGTGTGTGTGTTCGGACACAGGAATGTTTCCCGTCTTGCCTCAGTCCAACCCACTTTTATGACTTTGTTTCCCTTCTTCTCATTTCCTCCCTGCAGCGCATACACGACCTGTGTGTGTGAGAGAGTGTGTGTGTTTCCTTCTTTCTTTCTCCCCTACAGCGACCCCTCCCACCTCACACATCTGCAGCCCGGTCTGTCCGCCCTCCTGCCTGTCTGTCTGTCTGTCTGTCTGTCCCTCTGTCTGTCTGTGTCTTGTTCACGGCTCCAGTTGTTGCGGTCTCAGATATCAAACACCTTCTCCCTGCAGCGGGGAATCCCTTTAATGACCAACACGCATGTGCACATGTTCCTCACACATTTCACTCCTGACTCTGTGTCTCCGCCATAACTCACGTCCAGTCGGACATCTGCCAACCACCAACTCCCATCATGCTCTGCGCACGACGCACAGGAACCACTGGAAAGTCAAGAAAAGATGTCGATGGTTCTGTTTGTCTCTCCAGCTTCGTTTCCTTCACCTCACACACTCACACACACATACACACACACATACACACACTCACACACTCACACACTCACACACTGACACGGTAGTGTGTACGGATCCTGCTGTTGATGCGCTGACGTCTAAATTTGATGAGTGAATGTTTTATTATGCTGGTGTAGGAGTCACGTGATCACCCTGCCCTGATGTGGAAAGTTCGAAAAAAATAAAAAATAATTCAGTAAAAACATAATGAACTAAAGTCATTACAGCTGCTGTAGGTCAGAGGTTGTTTATGTCATGAATTATTATTGTGGTTAAAATATTTATTCAATACATTCTTATGTTCTTTAAACATAATATTAATAATTTAAATGTTTACCTCATGTAGTCAGATGATATATTTAAAATACGTATTAAACCAATTATTTTAAGAATTTTATTTTATTTTTATTTATTTTTCTCTGTTTATGAAATTATTGCTTGGCAAAACGAAACTGTGACGCTTTTAATACATATATAATATATTATATATTTATAAATTTATAAATACATACATAGTTTTAATGTTATGATTTATTTTTGCCGATATCCTTTTATTGTATTTTTGTTTTATTGATAGACGAAAATATAGTATCTCTATGTACTATATACTAATATATATATATTAGTATACAGTGTATATATATACATATATATACCGTCGATGTCATGTGACTTATACTTATACTAAATACCTTCAACATTTTTATTTTTGATCAACAATGCGCTTTCAGTTTATCGAATAATAAATCCAGTCACGTGATGATTAATCGACAGTCATGATGTAACAAGGTCGGTGTTGGTCGGTCTTCGTTCAGTGGGCTGAGGTTCTGGTGGAAGTCGTTGAGTTGAGACCAGTCTGTTGTCCACGGTCCAGAGTGTGTGTGTGTGTGTGTGTGTGTGTGTAATTCCAGCTTCTCCAATAAATCACCTCAGGTTTGGTTTTACATGAAATCCAACCCACGGTGAACACGGGGAGTCCTGCACCGTGGAACACTCTCCAACTCTCCCCTGTCTGCTCCTCCTCCCTCCTTCTCCTCCTCACCTCCTCAGTCTCTCGGAGGTGCCTACCGACGAGCTCTGACACATTCCACCGGGGATCAGTTTCACCTCCCACCGTACAGGCGGCTGTGGCTCCTCGGCCCCGGTCGCTGCTGCACATGTGAATCAATCACGATACATTTCATCCTTTCAGAGCCGATGGATCAGGAACGATCTCACAGACACTTATCACACACACCTCCGCCGAGTGGGAGCGGGTCACGTGACAGAGCCAGGGTCTTAGGAGACTACTTCAGGTACGGCTCTGAAACTAAAACCCCGGAGCTGCCTGAGAACGAGCCTCGCTTTAGTGGCCATAACGTCACATCGTCTCGGAGTCGGTATTTGATCGAGTATCGATCTGCTCCAGGCTTCAGGCTGTCTGAGAGTCTGAGGGAAGTATTTATGTGAAGGTTCATCCTGGTGGGAATGTTCATATCAGTGAGAAACAAACAAAAAACAAAAACAAATGGATAAAATCAATGTAAATAAAATGTATTTCTGTCAGATTCATGTGGAAGAAAGAAAATGGAAGAAAATCACATTCACTGATTTACGTGGTTAATATCGTCTTCATTAAATATGAAGTGTATAATTACTAAAACACAATCAACTCTGATTCAGATCCTGAATCTGTTTTGTTCAGATTGGAAACGCTTCCAAAATTCATTTTTCCTCCTTGGTGTCGCTGTTGATCACAGAGTTGATTATTTTTGTTTTTCTCAAATTATGACATAATGTTTTTATGTCATAAAGTTGAAATATTTATATTTTTTATTACAGGACTCTGTCTCTACCCCAACACAACCATGAACACACACAGAACTCCAGTGATATTGTAGTATTTTTATTAATTATATCAGTTCAGTACATGGGTTTATTTACAGATATAATAGACACAGATCAAAGGTCCACATTAAAGTCACTCCAATGAACTCTAAATTATTTTTAATTACGACAAAAGTTGACATTTGTGTTCATGTAAAATGTGAGTTCTGTATAAATAATTTATAAAAATAATATTAAAATAAAACAAAATAAAATGAAGATAAACACGGCCGTGTGTGTGAGTGTGTGTGTGTCTGTGAGAGCTGTAACTTACTGCAGTTCGAGTCTGAATCCTGGCTCCGTTTCTACCGCCTTACAAAAACGCTCTGCCGCCATCTAGCGTCCATGTGCTGACAGTGGAATAACACTGCGGACGGATAAAAAAATAACTTACAACACGTTTACTTTTTTAAAAGCCAGTAAAGGCGCGCGCACACGCGCACGCCGTCTTTCCTGGCTCTGCCGTGGACCTATCATCATGTGCGCGAAACGTCGGTGTCACGTCAGCTGCTGATATAAAGTGAAACAGAAACAAACCGCAGAAACATTTATCATTGTTTTTGATGAAGTTTTACATTAAATACACAAATGAATAAATAGATAAATAAATGTGACTATTTTTGGAAATAGTTCAAGTTGTTAGAGGGCAGCAGTGATAATGAAGTGGACCTGGGTCCGGAAGCAACATAGAACCGTCCACACCCACAGAACCCGCAGTGTCTGTCACAGTATGGTGCAGTGTGACTTGGGTGTCAGTGGTGGAGACTGCTGGATATGAGGATGAATGAATAATATTGTATTTAATCAGTTTTCAAACTTCCGGACTTTTTTCCTAAGTGACTAATAACATAAAGTCACATATTTATTAATAAATCCAACTATTTTAGTGACGACCTGGAGATGTTTGTTCTGTGATCCATCTGGAAACAATGACCTCATCGTGTTTCCTTTTGATTGAACTGTCGCAGAATCTTTGATTTAAATGAAAACTTTAATTTTCCCTCTGATATTTACACCGCAGCGCGTGTGTGTGTTTGTACAAAGGAATAATTTATCTCTGCTCTGTGACTTCATCATCTTTACTGGCGCTCATCTGCTGCAGCAGGGCCAACACCAGCCTCCCCCTTCCTCCCCCTCCTCCCCCAACCTCCCCCTCACAGCTAACACACACACGGAGCCAAATCTCTGCGCGTTCATCTGTGCGAGAGATCATTTGAAGAAGGTCCTCGTGGAGTGTGTGTGTGTGTGTGTGTGTGTGCAGTCATCCGGGGTGTTGTGTTTAATTTATGAGGCTCAGCATCATCTGACTTTAATCCTGCGTTCAAAATCAACTCCAGTGCATTAAGATCAGATGGAAAATCAATACCTCCTCCTCCTACACCTCCTCCTTCTTCACCTCCTCCTCCTCCTCCTCTCCCTCATCTATTTCTTTTCTTCTTGACATCCCAGCAGCTCGATGAGTTTTTTATTTTTTCTGTGCAGTGATGATCAGTATCTGAGTGGAATTCCTCTCTATTATTCACACGCACGTCCCAGGGAGTCACGTGGTTCGCTCGTGTTTTTACCTTCTGACCCATCATCAGCATTTTCATCACAGAAACTCTGGCACCGCAGCCGAACCAGACTCAGACCCAAACCACAGCCTCAAAACCCTGATTCTTGGTCTCGTTAGGACCAAACCAGACCAGACCGGGTCAGACCAGACCGGGTCAGACCAGACCCTGGTCCGCATCTGTAGACACTGCTGCACAGTGAGGCCTGAGACACGGACCCTAACAGAACAACAACGAAAAGTCTACAAAAGTGTCGATATGTTTAAAACCGCTTCATTATTTCTGATAATATCGAAAACCGGATCGTGTGCCGTTCAAAGACCTCTGTCTCATAAACAACTACTGTATGTTCATTAAATAAAAGGTAGGACGATAATAATAACAACAATAATAATAATAACAGAAACAACAACTTTAATAATAATAAAACCCTCAGTAACTCAGAGCGCGTGCGCGTGCTCCTCTCTCTTGATATCTTTAATGCAGCGACTCAGTGAAAAACATGCGAATCTGCGCGTGGTGCTGCATTCACACGCTCACTCACTCATTCACTCACCCGCACGTTAATCTTTAACTCTGACCCACGGCGGTTCCTGTTGTTGCCGCGGCCACCGCTGCTGCTGCGGCTGCTGCTCGGTCTCGGACTCCTGCCTCGGTAACAGTCCGGTGAACTGACCTGCCCACGGCTCCGTGACGGACACCGGTCATCTGACCAACTCTGCCCCCTGCAGACATGAACAGGTCAGACCCACGGGCGGCCAGAAAGTTCTGTCCCTGCGTCTTTACTCGGTTTGGTATTAACTGCGGGTCGTGCGCGCGCACACGGCCTCACGGTCACAGTTTCTGTGGTGACTAAAATAAAACGATTTATTGTCACCGTTGATGATTACATCGTAGTTAATTATTATTATTATTATTATTACTATTAATTATCATTAATTTTCACAAACTTTACTCAAAGTTGAAACATTTTATAGAGAATAAAAAATCAAATTCTAACGACAGGAAGAAAAAAACACACAAACAGTTGTTTGTTTCCTGATCACTGTGAAAAATAAGGAATGAACTTTTGGCCGCAGCTCAGTTGAACCGCGAGTGAACTGTACACTGTGTGTGTGTGTGTGTGTGTGTGTGTGTGTGTGTGTGTTCAGCACAGTACACACATTTGTTTATCTGCTGTTTGCTGCGGGGCCTGGTTTTCACCTCGCCACCATTCCTCCGACTTTACAAGGAGTCATAAACGGCCATAAAACCATAAAAGTCCAGACTCACACACACACACTGACACGGAGGGAGAAGGAGAGGAGAGAGAGGAGAGAGAGGAGGTGAAGGAGAGCCATAAAACCATAAAGCAGCAGTCTCACCTCCTCAGCTTTGATTGTCGATAATCTCTGAAGTTGTTCAGATTCCTGGAGTTCCTTCTGTGTCTCTGCTGTTTACACTGGAGCCACGACACTGGAGTCTGCTTTACTGCACACACACACACACACGAGTATTCATAATTTAGTAACTCGGCGGTCACTATTATTATTATTATTATTGATAATAATAATAATAATAATATTGCTAAATAAAAATAGTGACGATAATTAAAAATTATTTTAGTTACTAATACAACTAGTATTTTTAGTAGTTTCTGTATTTGCTGTCTGTATCTGCTCAAATTCTTAAACGATATTATAAATGTTTTGTCTGTTTCATATTTGTATAATGACATAATAATAATAACAAGAATCGCATTTAAATAACCAATAAATATTGGGATATTAAACATTAAAATAATTTTTATATTTTTAATAACAATTATACTTATTACTGTTTTTATTCTTCATTATTTACATTTTTTTGTGCCACGAAAAAAAACTCGGGAATAAATAACGTGGACGTAAAGATAAAGTGACGTCAGACGTGTTTGTCATAAATAATAAACCACATTAATATTTCAACTTCAATATCTCAGTTAATAAAACGGTTCAACGTGAATTATTAAAGACGTCGACATCGAGTTGACATTTATTTATTTAAATTTTATATTTATAGAAATAATACTTTTAAGAAGCAGAAGTTTCTCCGGCGACCACGGCGGAAATAAATCTTTATAAATATATTTAAAAAAAAAACCTTAGTTTGACTCCTCTTCACCTCCTCTTCACCTCCTCCACATCAGGAAAGTCTGACCTGCAGCGGAGTCATCGACAGGAGGAAAACAGATGAGATAAGGAGGAGAAGAGAGTGTTTCCTCCACAGATACTGTAGCTCCTATATTACCGTCTGTCCGAGTGTGTGTGTGTGTGTGTGTGTGTGTGTGTGTGTCTGCAGCTGCTGTTTTAACACACACACACACAGACACACACACACATAAACACGGACACACACTCGGTGGGCTGCTTCCAGTTCGCGTTTCCGCCGTTTGCTGCAGCCGAACACACACTTCCACAGATTAAAACACAGTGTAACACTGGAGCAGAGGAGGTGCAGAGGAGGTGCTGCGGCCCAGGGGGGAGAACCCACAGGTTCTGAGGGACAGAAGTTGTATTTCTGCGGAGAAACTGCAGTAAAAGTCGTGGTATTTGTACTTTTAGACCAAAATACTTCACAACCAACGGAAAAACTACAGTGAGGGTCAATGACTGAACACGTGACCTGTGCTGCAGCGCCAGCGTCTGGTGGAGGAGGGCATTGGTTTGACATGTGGTTTAAAAGGGTTCGAAACGGCATCAAAGAACTAACGGCTGTTGGACTTTAGATTTTTCTCATTATCCCAATATAGTTTTTATATCATTAATATATTTATAATTCCATATAATACACGTGTATTGTGTTATTTTTATTCAGTATTTTCTGGCCTAAAGTAGGTCCAAAGTTCTCGGCCTGTCAGGCTGTTGTTTATTATTATTTACCATGTGTTACATCCTGCTTTGACATGTTTTCACCTCCAGGGGCGACATTTACACCTGTCTGTGGTTCAGATACTTCAGTCTACCACGGTGTAGGATCCAGGTCAGCTGACCCAGCCAACGAAATATCCCACAATCCCACTCGGCTGCATTAGTCCTAAACACTCAGATCTCACCTGTCGGATCTGTGACGTCGAATGACGTCACGTGATAGTGTTACATGGCCGCACCGCGTCACTCGCCTCTAGCGTTACACACCGCAGAGCTGCACCGCTGCACGGGATAAATCAGAGGATTCTGACATGAATCCAGACTCCTGCTCCTCCTCTGCTCCTCCTGCTGCTCCTGCTGCTCCTTCTACCCTGAAGGCAAGGCACAAAAAACCCACATCATTTACGTCCTTGCTGCTGATAAAGTATAAACGTCTATGGAGTAATGACTTTTCCTGAAGTATGAGAGTAGTGGAGGAGGAGGAGGAGGAGGGAGGAGGAGGAGGAGGTGTAAAGGCCGTTCCTGTCCTGCGCTCTCATTAATGATTAAACCGCGGTCAGCTCCAACACAATGCTGCTGCTTCCCGTTCCCACAAAGCGGAGAGGAAACGGAGCGTCCTCCCAGAAAAGGAGCGAGGGAGAGGGGGGAGAAGGAGGAGGTCAGGGGTGAGGCAGAGCCGAGAGAAGAGTGTCCAGAAATGAAAGTAAAGAAAGAGAGATTCCTCATCTGTCCGTGTGATCCTCCACAGACCAGAGTCACAACTGGTTCTGTTTCCCTGCCACGGAAAAGGAGAGCGGAGAGGAGGAGGAGAGAGGAGGAAGAGGAGAGGAGGAGAGGAATGTGTGGAGTATAAGGCTAAAGTAAAAATAGCCTCTTTGTCCGTGTCCGTCCGTCCGTCTGTAGTTTGACCAGTGAGCGGACAGTGAGTCTCAGTCTGAGGAGGAGACACAAAGAGGAGTCGATTTATTTACGACCTCCGGACAAAAACTCCGTTTGTTTGGGAGCGAGAATGAGGAGCAGGGGAGGATTTTTGTTCTCAGAATTTTTCGCTTTATAAAAAAGTGGACAAAAAATATTAAAACCGCCGCAAAACTGTGAAAATTACACGAACAATTGGAGGAAATGTCGTTATTTCAACAGAAGTAACTACAGTAACTGTAGTTAGTTACTGTAGTTCAATTAGTTACTTCAGTTTAGTTTTTCATTAACTGTAGATTTTCTAAGTTGACAACGACGTCATCTGATCGAGTAATAAAAGTTAATGTCAGTGTTGAAGGGTTTAGTATTAATTTACTGCAGTGTTAAAAAACATTTAAACACAAAAAAAATTTTAAAAAATGAAGGAAACGGATGAAATCAATAAAACTGACGTCAATTATATTAATTAAATAATGAGAATATTTTATACAGTGATTTAAATTTCTAAAATTTAAATGTATTATCAACAATCACAGTAGGTTTAAGTTTGAATATGTGTTTACATCTAGCGTGTTAATAGTCAAGTGTGTGTGTGTGTGTGTGTGTGTGTGTGTGTGTGTGTGTGTGTGTGTGTGTGTGTGTGTGTGTGTGTGTGAATGTATTCCCATCAATAAGGCAGAGTTTTCGAAGAATGAGAAAAGGAAAAAGTCTGTTTCTTCTCCTCTTCCTTAAATGTCACCGCAATCAGTGTCAGAGCAGAAGAAAATAATAATTCACTGAACTCACGTTGATCAAACGAAGCTTCTGGAACATTTCAGCTCCTGGAGTCGAACCGTCAACACAGAAATAAAAATAAAAATGATAAAGTGTGAGCGATTAGCAGCTGTGAGAATACAGCCCTGAAATGTCACCGCTACAACATTTTACTGTTACATATAATAAGAACAATAATAATAGCAATAAAATAATAATAAAAAAAAGTTAGAAAACACACACAGGCTCTCGGTGGGGGCCGGGGGGTAGAGGGGTTCGCGGCCCGTGCGCGTCCATGATTTACTCTCTCCACGTTCATGTGAAGGCGGTTGGTATTATCTCAAAGATGTTTTATGATTGCCTGGCCTCCCCCCGGGCTGGGGGAGAGGGTGAGGGAGGGGAGGCTGTAATGGGTGTTCGAACAGACGGAGGAAGACACACGGGGAGAGGAGGAAGAATCAATTTTACGCGCCGAGGACTCCGAAGTGATTGCGCAATCTCTCCGGGAAGAAGAGGAAGATGAGGAGATCTGGAAGGAAGAAGAAGGAGAAAATGAGAAGAGAATATAGGGACGGAGGGGAGCCAGTGAGTGTGGGGAGGAGGTGCACGGGAGGAGGTGGGGAGGCTGCTGTCCCACCATCTCCACCGCGGTCACCGCCGCTTTTCCTCTCGTCAACGAAAGGAAAAGGACCGAGAGGAGCTCGGGATTGGTCAGCCGGAGGTCAGCTGCTCCCCTCTCCCTCCTCCTCCTCTGTGATACCCCTCCTCACCCCATCACCTCCTTTCTCTCTCTCTCTCTCTCTCTCTACCACACTGGCACCCAGCCACCCTGATGCCCTCCACCACCACCTCCTCTGTCGTCTCACCCTCACCTCCTCCTCCCTATTTCCTCCTCCCAATCTGTGATAAACTAAGTGATAGCGGCAGCAGCAGCAGCAGCAGCAGCAGCAGCCCCGTCGCACAGTCGGCTATAAAGCACAACAAATCATAAAGTGCAGGCAGGAGGAAGGACAGAGGCTGGAGGAAGGGAGGGAGAACGGGAGGAACTGGGAGAGAGCGAGACAGAGGGAGAGAGAGGAAAACCGTTAGCCGTTAGCCGTTAGCCTCCTTCTACTCCTCCTTCTCCTTCTTCATCGCCTGAACCTTGTTGTTGTGTTTGTTTCGTGCCCTCCTCTCCTCTCCTCTCCTCCGGTCTCTTCTCCTCCCTTTTCTCCCCTTCCTTCTCTCTCCTGCACACTTTCTCCCCATGAGCTCCTATTTTGTCAACTCCTCCTTCCCGGTAACTCTACCGGGAACGGGTGGCGGTGGTCAGTCGGCGGACTCCTTCCTGGGTCAGATCCCGCTCTACTCCTCCGGATACGCCGCCGATCACCCGCTCAGACACTACCCGGGCGCAGCGGCGGCTGTTACCGCTGCCGCCGCTGCGGCGTACGGTGCCAGTAACGCGTCCGGCGGAGGCGGTGCGGGAAGCGGCATGCACCAGGAGAAAGCCTACACGGCATCCACCTACTACCAGCAGGCGGCCAACGGAGTGTACGGCGGGCACCGGGCGGCGGCGGCGGCAGTAGGCGGCGCGTCCGGCGCCGGTGCCTGCGACTACGCCACCGCGGCGGCGGCGGCGGCGGCAGCGGCCGCGGCCAGCAGCTTCTACCGGGACAAGGAGCACGGCTGCAGCCTGGAGGAGCACCAGCTCGCCCTGAGCCATCACGACGCCATGCACCGTAAAGCCGAGTGCGCGGGTCTGAGTGGGAAGGGTCTGTTCTGCGACGGCATGGACGACAAGGGGACGTCGGTGCCCATTTACCCGTGGATGCAGCGGATGAACGCCTGTAACGGTGAGCGCGCTCTCCTTCTGCTTCTCCTCCTTCTTCCTCTTCCTTCACTTTCTTGCATATTTTATGATCCTGTCATAAAACTGACGTTTGTTTCCGCTGTCAGCGCTCTTCCCTGCACGTCCCCGCTTCCTCCTCCTCCTCCTCCTCCTCCTCCTCCTCCGCAGCTCCTTCTCCCAGTAGCTGCTTTATGATCCCCGTTTGTTGGTTGGTCGCTCGGTCAGTCAGTCATGTGTTTGCTATTTTATTATCCGTCATAAAAGCCTGTTTGTTTGGGTTGTTGACTCTCCCTCTGACCCGTTGACCGACGCTGCGGCCGCGGCTGTCGCTGCTGTCGCTGCGGCCGCGCGCGCAGCAGAAGGAAGTCTGTGTTGTGGTTAAAAACAACTGATAAGAACCGAGATAACGCACAAAAAAAGTTCATGCATGCACCGAGTTACAGCATCGCCCCTTCCTCCCCTCTTCCTCCCCCCTGCTGTATTGTTTTCTCGCTTTATTTAACTTCTGACCTCGTGTTTTCTCCAAATCCACCCGAGGGGAGTCGAACATGCGCCCCGTCCTCGTGCACCTGACACCGCGGCGTCACAAACACTTTCCTGTCATTTTTATAAACTGTTGTCATGAGCAGTAACGGCCTGACAGCTCCAGCTGCTGCGGCTTCTCCCGCTCCATAATCTCCCGTCTCCCCTGCACCGTGCACACGCCTGGATTAGTTGCTTTAACTCTCATGCACGGAAAGTGAGACGCGGTTTTATTATCATTTTATTATTTTTGCAGCAGCCGCAGTTTATCTGGACTGGACTTAATGCTAAAAATAACCTGGTCCACGTGTGAGGAGAGAAGGAAAAAAGTATGAAATCGGTTCATCTGCTGCTGCTGCTGCTGCTGCTGCTGCTCAGAGTCAGTGAAGAAAAAAAAGCCAGTGTTTTCTTGAGATGTCGCAGCCCTGGTGGTGGTTAAGACAAGGCTGCCGCTGTTGTGTAAATCCCTGCAGGACAGATGAGGTGGAAAACAGGCTCCGTGACCGAGAGAGACACGGAGAATAAAACGCAGGCTGTAAATGACAGTGAAAGACCGTAGATGGCAGCTGAGGAGGAGATGAGGAGGAGCAGGAGGAGCAGCAGGAGCAGCAGGAGCAGCAGGAGCAGCAGCAGCACAGTTGTCTGATTCATTAGACTCTTTCTCCCTTCTATCTCTTCTCTTCTCCGTGTTTGGACTCCTGTACAGGAGCCGCTCAGATCGTGATCTGCACCGCGGTAACAGATACCGATGATAAAGTGGTTTATTGTCGTCGTTATTCGTAGAAAACGGGGATAAATGTTGTTGTTGCACCGACTCCCAGACTGAAGAAGGTGGATTTATTACAGTTGCATGGGTTTCATTTAATGGTTCTATTTCCTCCATGGATGTGAAGGTTTGTTTGAAGTGAAGCGTGAATTTGATCTGTTTAAAATCAGGAATGGAAGAAAATTAAAAAGAAAATCCGAGAAAATACCTGATTAAATTGAATGAAAATACGTCAATAATACAGTGACTGAACAGAATGATTTACTTATAACTATTTTCTCTTATTCAGACTAATAACGGGACAAAGAATGGAACCTGAAACACTTTTTTACAGTAGAAAGTGACTTTTTCTTTCCTTTCTGAATAAATGAATCCTAAGTGTAAACCCTGTTGGTTTCTCCCCTCAGGAAACTTCGGGAACCCCGGGAGACGCGGCCGTCAGACCTACACCCGCTACCAGACCCTGGAGCTGGAGAAGGAGTTCCACTTCAACCGGTACCTGACGCGGCGGCGGCGCATCGAGATCGCGCACGCCCTGTGTCTGACCGAGCGGCAGATCAAGATCTGGTTCCAGAACCGCAGGATGAAGTGGAAGAAGGAGAACAAGCTGATCAACTCCTCTTCCTCCTCTTCCTCCTCCTCCTCGTCATCCTCTTCCTCCACCGGGAACGGTGTAGAGGAGGAAGAGAAACGGACGGACTGACTGAGGAAGGAGAGAGAAACTGATGGAAGAAAGACAGGAGAGAAGGAGGAGAAGGATGGAGGAGGAGAAGACTGCTGGTTCGCTTCCCCTTCCCCGGCTTCAAAGTTCAACCAGTCGAGTCTGGTGTGAAACTCTGGAGGAGTTTTTTTTTGTCTTTCAAAAGAAAGAAGGGGAAGAAAGAGGGAGAAGAGACGTCTCCCCCGCGGTCCCGCTAACACCGTCACCCCCAACTATTGGACCCAAAGTGTTCCTCTGAGCAAACACAGACAGAGGATTCTGTAGGAGAACAAACCTCTGAGCTGAGGAGAAGAAACGGAAGAAAAAACGAAGAGAAATAAAAAAACCAACAAATAAAAGAAGAGGAGTTGGAGGAGGAGGAGGAGGAGGAAAAGTTTCTCCTGACCTGACGGAGACGTTCAGAGCCCGTTGGAAAACAAGGTTTTTCTCGTTGCATTCCACAAAAACAAAATCAAACTTCCTGGTCGACGTGGGTTTATTTTCGATTGTGAAGCTTTAGGAATCGAACAGTTGCCCTTCAACCAAATGATGAGCATTTGTAAACCTATATACAGTATATTTACATATATATGCTCATATATGTACTGTCTGCATACATGCATATATAGTGCATATATATGTATGTGTGTATATATGTTGTATATACAGTAGTAGGTGTGCGTCATACAGTGTTCCTATTTAAAGTGTACAGGAGGAAACACCACCTTACGGGGGTAGTTGTGTGTGTTGGGGGGTTATTTAACCTTTTTCAGCTGATTTACTGCAGCAGTATTTGGGTGGGGGGGGGGGGGGGGGGGGGGGGGGGGGGGGGTCGACCTACTGATGTTTATTCGCCAAAACTACCTAAACGTTGAAGAACGTGTATATTTTAAGGATTTTTACATCGTTGGTTTTTATGTTAGTGTCTCCTGTCCAGTCATTGAACATAAATATATAAACTACCTATGAGAAACACTCAATAAAATGTAAATAAACCCTGGATGGAACTCCTGGCTTTGTTTGATTTATTTGTTTATATTTGTTTTTATTTTTGCTTTGGTAAATAATGACTGGTTAATGAACTCGACCCCGTGGTGGCGCTGTGACATTTGCAGATCTGACACCGAGCTGTAAAAACCCTCTTGATTTTTCTTTTTTTTATTTTTATGATTTAATGGCTTTCTTTACTTACTTCCGCGCCTGAGACTCATAAACCTTTCAGCCTCGTATGCTTGTGAGTGTGAGCGCAGACGTGCGCATATTTACGGCGCGCAGGGCTGAGCCGAGGCCGCGGGGGCCGCGGATAATTGCGGGCGAGTGGCCTCTCCGCCGGGGAAGTGACTTTTGAGGGGCGAGATCTGCCGCTGGCCTCGGCTAATTGATGGGCAGCGGCACAGAGAGAAAGTTGATCTGTCCTCGGGCCGGTCAGCCTCACACACACACACACACACACTCACCTCAGCCAGACAAAGTGGACAATGCCCCCGTGACTTTTTGAACTCTGCGTGTCCTCTGTGTGACCGGCGTGTGTGTGCGCTGTGCTGCTGCGCAGGCGCGTCACTCTGGAAGAACAGAAGAGAAAGAGAATTGATTTAATAAATTATAAAATGACCAAAATGATCAGCACATTTTCACCACCATGAATATTACTTTAATTCAACTTATTGATTTTTTTTATTATTTTACCACATTGATTAACAGTCTTAAAATGTCTAGTCAACATTTCATATTTATCCTTGGTTACAAAATCAAAATAAAACAATTTTAAACTGATGAAAATACAATACAATAATAAACTGTGATTTTTAAATATACCACATACAGACAGGAAGCTTTATACAATTTGGAGAAAATTAATTTTCTTAGAATTTAGAAAAAACAAATGCCAACACTGACAGAGACGGTGACTAAACTAAAACCATATGTAATTATTAGTTCAGAACTTGATCAAATCCGAACAAATTTCAAAATCTCCAGGATCTTCAGAACCAAAGTGAATAGAGAAGGAAAAGAAAGACAACAACCGTGTCCACAAGGTGGAGGACTGAGCTGAGGCGCCATGGAAAAACACCAGGTCCCCCAGAAATGCAGCCACAATTCAGCAGACATGAAGATCCAGGAGCTCTAATATAATGACATTACCATGCAGAGGCGGGATAACAAGAACCAAAGCTGGAAATTGTGTTGAGTTTAACCATAAATGTGATCCAGAGCATGAAATAAGTGATGTTGATAAGTAACTATTGTTATGACAGGACAATAAGACCAGATCAGTCACTCATTGAAACCTGACAACAGAATCTTCAGCTCTTTAACACAGCAGAGTGTCTGAACATCCCATAATACTCTCTGGACTGGTGTGTGTTTCTCACATCCATAGACTGAAGAGGATAAAAAAAGCAGCAACAATTCCACCAGAGTCTGATGTGACAGAGTTGGTCGGAGTTTCCTGACTTTTATTGGCTCTTTGGTTTCATAATAAAGCACAGAGAAACCCTCACCGCTTCAACGTGGTTCAATACGGGGATTAAACCGAGTCCATACTGGTTACAGAGCACGGCGAGCTGCAGCAGACAGATTAGGTTTACCATTACACTGATGTAAAGTCCTGGGGCGGGGGTGATGCACGGCACGGCGGCCAGGAATGGCCTAAGTAATGAGAAAATGAAACATGGTGCGGTGCGTGTAGGTGAGTGCGTACGAGGAGCTCATTTCAGGATGATGGTGATGATGATGGTGGTGATCACAGTCGGAGTGTTTGTGTTCCAGAACAACCCTGAGCATGCTAGCTAGCTACACTAGCTTCAGCCAGTGTAAGGTGAACTCCACGCTGGCAGATGTTCCCTGTTAAACACAATAGAAACGGCTTCAGTGAGACTCTGAGAAGGGAGTCATTTTACCAAAGGTTCACAGCAACTGCTCAACACCCGCCTGGGTGTGTGTGTCAGTGTGTGTGTGTCGCTGTGTGTGTGACCTGGTTTGGTTTTCACCCCAGTGTCTTGTCTTGTCTTGAGAAATTATAAAAATCTTGAAAATCTCCAGAGCTGCGTTCTCTGGAACAGAATTCAATGGATCAACCATGAGTTCTGCTTTTTTTTTTTCAAATAAAATCTGCAATAATTTAACTCAGGCATGAAATATGAAATCCTGAAGCATCGCAGCATCTGTGCACAGCTTGATTTTCGGAGAGTTTAAATGCTTTGCAGATTAGACTGAGTCATGTGGCAACGAGGAGGAAGAAGGAGCAGAAAAAGATGTCATTTATCAGAAACAGATTTGTTTTTTTCTTTGCAGGTCAGTACAGTTCGTCCTCGAACCCTAACCCCAGTGTGACATTGTTACATGTACATTTATGCACCAGCCGAGGCCTTCATGCAGAAAGACTTCCTGAAATGGATTCACGTTGTCAGGGTTGTGGTTCCTCTGGGAATGGAACCCAGGACTCTCTGCTCTGTGCTTCAGAGGCAGGGATGGTAGTTCTGAACTACAGACCTCTGTGACCTCTTATCAGTAGTCGGTCCAAATATTCTACAGACCGTTGGGTGAGGGTTGAGTGCCAACTGGGCCAGAGTCAGAACCTCCCTCCCCCGCTGTCCCTGCATTCTTGGCCCACTCTCCCCTCTGTTCTGTCAGGCCCTGCTTGGTCCAGCAGTTTACACTTGATTTAATGTTTGGTGGATTTCTCTTTTTGGGGGCGGAGTTTGGAGCAGGGGGCGGGGCTTTCCGTTTCATCTTGGCAGAAAATGTTTGTTTTTTTTCTGTTCCAAGAGTCTGACGACTTAGTTTGGAATATTTAGGATGATTTCCATTCCAACTGCTGCTGATGCTCCAGCAGCTGAGCAATCTGTGGTCTGGAGGTACACACAGGAGACACACACACACCCACACACACACACACACACACACACACACACAAAGACGAAATCATTTGAATCATTTCACACAGAGAAATCTGGAACTCTTCATTTGCCCTGTGTTGAGTCGGTCAGTGTGAATGTGTGTGTGTGTGTGTGTGTGTGTGTGTCAGCCTTACTATGAAATATGCACAGAGTGAAGTGCTCAAACACACACACACACACACAGGGGCAGCCTGGGAATCAACAAATCATAAATCAGTAGATTTCCATCCACTTTGGACATCACAGATCGGGTTTACCATTCCTCTGCAGCTGGAGGGGGTGCAGGGGTGAGGCCAAAGGGAGGGAGGGGTGAGACAGAGACAGAGAGAGGGAGACTAGAAGGAAGACAGAGAGAGTTAGAGTTGGAATAAAAAGAACAGCAGGAATGAAAGAACCAGCTCGGTTCTGATCTACTGCCTGATCTGACTGTATTTCTAAGGCCGTGACGTCATCAGTGCTCTGACAGGACGTCAGCACGAGGCCTGATGGAATTGAACCCACGACAGCAGCTCAACACAACACACATGACTGCGCTTCAGCTGTTTGAGCTTCAAGTCTAAAAATAAATACACGTAAAATATAAAATATTTAAAATATTAAATGAGAAGTGTTTTGACGTCACAGTGAATTATTAAATGTAATATTTTTTTTCCCCAATATTTTCTGTTATTGTTTTTTTTTCTTCCTGCGGGACAAACAGCAGCAGTTTTTATAATTATTCCCAGAGATGGAATATTCCAGTATTCCCTGCTGTTTGCTGGATTATTGCAGGATTATGGCTCCGTGCCTTTTGTGTCGGTGCACGTTGAGCAGCAAACACAGAAAAATTCACTTTTTTGGAGTAGGATTTTTTTTTTCTTCTCTCCTGCCTTTTTTGGCGCCTGCAATAAATTGTAATGGCAGTAGGTGGCGCTCTGAGCTCACTGCCGACACCTCCAGCACGCGTGCACGTAAGAGGGAGAGAGAGAGAAAGAGAGAGGGAGCTCTCCCCGCCCTCCCCCTCCATCATTAGAAACCTCAGAGCATGAATTACCTCTCCAAAGTCATCGACGAGAATTTACGGCTGGTCAACAAAAGCACGTGACCGCTCCTCCTCCTCCTCCTCCTCCTTCTCTCCGTTTCCCTCTCTCCTCCTTCACCTCACCCCTCTCCTCCCCCATCTCGCACTCACACATACACACACACACGCACACGAGCCTCCTTCCAACACACACACCACCCCACCCCCATATTTGGACGGCGCATACATAGCTAAAAACGAAGTACAGTGCAACGCCATAATTCACTAATACATCATAAATCGTTGAAAGTACCCGCGTTATAACGACCGAGAGAAATCCAACAAATCAAGCGCCCCGCGGTACTTAACTGTTAAGGCTGCAACTCTCTAAAACAACCTAAATGAGCTCTTACTTTGTAAACTCGTTCTCGGGGCGCTACCCAAATGGCCCCGACTATCAACTGCTAAATTATGGAGCCAGCGGCGGCGCGATGAACGGCGGGACGTACAGGGACTCTTCCTCCGCCACCATGCACCATGCGTCGGGCTCGTATGGCTACAGCTACAATGGCATGGACCTGACGGTCGCCAACCGAGGAGGTGGCGGCGGCAGCGGCGGCGGTGGCGGCGGCGGCGGTGGCGCAGGAGGAGGCGGAGGAGGAGGAGGACTCTTCGGTGGAGGCTCAGTCGTCGGGGACTCCAGGGGCTTTGGCTCGCCGACCTCGGAGAGAAGCTTCCGGCAGCCGTCCAGCTGCTCTCTCGCCTCCGCTGCAGATTCCCTCCTGTCATCCAGCAATGGAGACACCAAGCTGGGCGCTCAGAGCTCTTCGCCTCGATCCGAGCGACCGGGAAGCGGCAATCTCGGCTCCCCCGGTACCGTCGGCGGTGGAGGAGGAGGAGGAGGAGGAGGTGGCACGGCGCAGTGCTACACGGAGCTGGACGACACGTCGCCGGACAACGACCAGTTGCACCACAGCAGGGACGCCGGCCACGGCGGCAGCGCGCCCTCCAGGAACGCACACCCGCATCCCGTGCTGAAGCAGCAGGAGGGGGTCACGGCCGCAGCCGCCGGCGGCAGCGGCGCGGGCGCGGAGGCGCAGACGGCACCGCAGATCTTCCCCTGGATGAGAAAGCTGCACATCAACCATGGTACATGTCGCTGTCATGTTTACAACTTGTTCCAGGGCTGAGCTGCGGTTGATCTCTCCCTCATGTTTGGACTCATGCACGGGGTTAGTGACAGTTCAGGATCCTCCGGGGAGACACGGAGCTGCGGCCGTGATTCCACTCATTACGGCTCTGATGTGATCCGAGTCAAGTGTCCGAACGGCCCGAAGTCACACGGTTATCCACGGTGCTCGGTTCTGTCTGCTCCCCGGCAGGTCTCATTGTTCTCCGCGATAATTTCAATTTTCCAGGCCTGAAAAATAAGTCTCTCTGGGAAAAGGAAAAAATAATAAAAAACAGCCCCCGAATCTGATCGTGACGTGGGTCAGTGACATCGTCTAGATTTATTTTATTTACCAATAATTGAAATTAAATTCTAATAAACACATGACCTGCCCTGTCTGTGGAATAAACACACAGATTCATCAATATCATTAGAGATAATTCCAGAGTAAGGAATTCTTTTTATCTACTCCCATGGCTGCCCTCCCTGCCTTTTCACCCCCCGTTTTTTATGTCAGAAAATTCCACAAAAGCGTCATAAATCTGTCAGGGGAAAGGCGAGCCGGGCAGCAGCAAACCTCAGCAGGCTGAGCAGCGCAGACGGAGCCGCTGGGTGGTGGAGGTGGTGTTAGGAAGGGTGGGGGCAGAAAAAGAAGAAAGAGAGGCCGGGAAGGCTTTGGAAGCTGTTGCTCCTTTGACAAGTCAGGCGTTTTTACGTGTGGGAACTTTATTAGGGAGGTGAGGCAGAGGACGCGGGGCAATAAAACCGTAGAGGGGAGCAGGACGGGGCGACACCCAGAGGGCAGTGTGCGGTGAGGGGCAGTAAAAAAGGAAAACAAGACGGTGACGAATCAAAGCGTCTCTGCTGTTGGCAGTGGAGAAGTGCAGTTTAATACATTTAAGAAAATAAAAATAAAAATCCAGAAACAGTGGAGTGGCCGCAGGTGGAGCTGGTGGAGCCGAGAAGGTTCAACTGTGTGAGGAGTTAATCCCAGACACACAGGACGCAGCGTCACTTTAGCTTTCCTAGGTTTTTCTATGAACCTTTACATTGTTCTCGACATCTCACGTCTGCACTTGCGTGTGTGCGTGTGTGTGTGTGTGTGTGTGTGTGTGTGTGTTCGCTCCACGCCTTCAGATATGACGGGCCCAGACGGTAAACGCGCACGGACGGCGTACACCCGCTACCAGACCCTGGAGCTGGAGAAGGAGTTCCACTTCAACCGGTACCTGACCCGACGACGGCGCATCGAGATCGCGCACACCCTGTGTCTGACCGAGCGGCAGATCAAGATCTGGTTCCAGAACCGCAGGATGAAGTGGAAGAAGGACAACAAGCTGAAGAGCATGAACCTGGCCTCGGCCGGCAGCGCCTTCCAGCCTTAGGGAGAATTCACAAAATAAAATGTACCCAGAAAATCCTCATCCGTCCATGTTTCTGGAGACGGGTCAGCGCCAGGGCGCCCCCTGTCTCCACCACCTCACACACAAAAAAAAACTCCACAACGAAATGAAGAATATAAAATAATACAGACTGAAACTGAAGAAGAAAAACACACCACGTGACTGTGGAAGGTCACAGATTCCACATGGAGATTTGAAGAACACTTCCTGTCATCGAGTGAGAGTACTGTACAACAGAGCAGCACTTTGTCTTTCGTATGTTGCGCATGTTCTCGGTGTTTTAGTTGCAGAAACTGTGGTACTTACTGTGGCGGGAGAATTAAGGAGATGGAAATGATAGTGTTCTCACGTGTTCACGTTGTTGTTCTCGATGTTGTTGTTGTTGTTGTTGTTTTAAAGGCCAAGTTGAATATACTACCTAATATCAATACTACCTAAAAACTTTACTACCTACTACCTGTTGTTATGGGTCTCAGTGTAAGTGTTGTACTTGGTTTGATAAAGTGCTTTCTCTAGACCAGGCAGCATGTCAGCTCTTATTATATAAGTTATTCACTCGTCAGTAACAGTAGATCCGAGCGGTTTCCCTCACCCGTCTCCCCTTTTCTCTCCCCTCTCCCCTGATTTTACATTAGGCCAGAGTGACCAAAAATGGAACAAAGCGGGGTTGACGGTCAGAGCGGCCTGTGTCGTCGT
This sequence comes from Paraplagusia blochii, assembly GCA_016785265.1. Classification (NCBI taxonomy): domain Eukaryota; kingdom Metazoa; phylum Chordata; class Actinopteri; order Pleuronectiformes; family Cynoglossidae; genus Paraplagusia; species Paraplagusia blochii. Next base: position 26,956 of record JAFBJS010010240.1, on the reverse strand, counting down.
GCATTATGTCCTATATGTAACTGAATCTTTTTTATTTTTAATTCTTATTTTTTATTATTGTTGTAATTATTGGAATCGTGTTCCAGAAAGGATGTACATAGATGCTGACGTTTACCGTGTACCGCAGTACTACACTATTTGTACTCGCTGCAGTCTGTGTGTGTGTGAGCGTGAAAGTGTGTGTGAGCGTGTGTGTGTGTGTGTGTGTGTGTGTGTGTGTGTAAGCATGTTGTCAGAGACGTGGCTACAGTATCTTCCTGTCGGGCCTGTGTGCGTTGTGCCAATGAGCTTTTGGTATTTGTTTGTAACTTGGAGTAAAACAGAGTAACAGTAACTGACAAAAGAAAGAAGTAAAAAAAATAAAGTTCCACATACTCATCACCCAGAGTACACAGTCACTCATGTACCAGACAAATGGCGCCGACGATGGAAAAGACAGCAGGGCCAAAAGGCCAGGAGTCCCAGGGTCCCAGCAGTTACACACTACTACAGAACCACAGTACTACAGTACTACAGTACTACAGTTGTGCTGACAGTTCTGTCTCAAAAAGTTCTGTATCAGTTCTGTATTGATCAGATTTTGTCCAAAATCCACCTCATTCTGAACTTTTACGCACAATTTACGCACGTGTTACGCACACATTTTTCCATATTTAATCGTGGAAAATCGAATGTAAAAGTTTATACGAATATTCCCAGCGTCCAGATTGACTGAAATATATAGTAATATATACATATGTGTTTGTGTGCAGCCTGGTCTTTGCCGTGACCTGGACTCTGGACGGTACACGATACAGACACGGTGTAAATGCGCACACGGCCGTTATCAAAACCACAGACCAGAGACTGACCAGGCAGAAAACAACACTCACTGGACAAACTGACCCTCAAATCGTCCAATCTGGTTACACTCGACTGGTTAACAACTGTAAACAACCGGATGAACTTTTCAACTCACCCAGTGTCGCCGCTACAAAAAGCTGACTGTGTTTCCAGAGGCGGCGGGGACGGTAGAGGCAGAGGCCAAGGTCCAGCTCGGAGCCGAGCGGAGCCGGTGTGGACACACAGCCCGTGTCGCCTGTCTCCTCTGGGTGTCTCAGTGCTGAGACATGTTTCCCAGTCACTGTCAAAGCTGCTTTGGGCCAAACTATGAAGGAGACGCAGCTTTGACATTTACATGTCAAACGGATGAGGCTTTTTATCTGTAACTTGGACCTTAAAGATCGGGCCTGGCCTCATACTGATACCTCTCACTGGCTCTCCACTGGTCACGTGGGGTCCATAAAGTTAGTTTTATGGTTTTGGGGAGTTGACAATGTACTATATATTTCACATTCTAGAAAGCGAGTGACGGTTTAACGGCTTCGCGGGGATCCTAAAGGGGTCAGTAAAGCAGAGACAGAGCGGCAGCGGCAGCGGGGAGGGAGAGAGAGTTCACGTATGTGTGTGTTTGAGGGAGAGGCTGCAGGCCACTTCACCAACAGCCGCTGCTCCTGCTCCTACTCCTGCTCCTGCTCCTGCGGAGCCCGGGGAGATCAGGTCTGAGCAGCCGTGGACGCTGGGAAAGTACCGTGGACTGGGACCAAAAAGAAGGCCCGGACGCGCAGTAAGTAGTTTATGAAGAGTGTCTGTAAGAGGGGGAGAGTGGGGGAGGCAGGACAGGAGGGCTGTTAGAGTGCCGCGTCACTCAGCCACTGTACCTGCTGTTTCATCAGCCTGTGATGTGTTGATGATATCTGAGAGTCGTCTTTTCTCGGTCCACTGTGCGTAATGAAGGCTGGCGGTGTGTGTCCCCCGGTCCACACCCTGGGGTGTGCGTTTATGGACCGGTGAGAACCAGTCTACAACTGGTTCTGATCTGATCTGGTTCTGCTGAGCTTTCTTACCAACTTGTTGTTTCAGATTTTGCTCCAGTTGTGTGTGAACATGACTCTGATAACTCATTAACCTGGTTAAACCTAATCCTGGACTTCTGGTGCGTTTCGACCCTTTAACTCTCGGTTCTGGACTCTGTGTGTAGAACCCGTCGTTCCCATGGTTACGAGATTTTTTCCTCTGGTCAACTGAACGTTTCAAGCACGAGTTCTGTTTCATTTTAATCCGTTTACGCACGGCCGCCGCGTGCGTAAAACGATTCCAATGGACAATGAGAGCTGAGCCAGGAAAGACGAGTCTGTGTGTGGTACCACCGACTCAAAAGAGAATGGACAAGGACCCTCAGAGAGGGGAGACTGTGATATATATGTCCCTGGGCACAAGAACATCTTTGTCTGTCCCTCTGCCCTTGTATTTACCAGGCAGGATGGGTGTGGGTGAGAAACCTCGAGCTGACAAACTCACCCAAGGCCCCGCACTAAAGACCTTCAGGGGGTTTTATTTGCTGTTATTTTTAATTCAACTGAATCAGATGGACGAACACAAGGACACGTGACCGGTTAGATACAGAAAAGAAAAGAAAAGAAAACCAAGAGAGTCAGGGTCGGAGTCTGAAACTACGTCACACAGAGGAAACCACAGACACAGACACAGACAAACTTGGTCCGTCTCTCATTTAATGCACCGGGCGTCAATGTCATAAATCAGGCCTGAAAGGACGGGACAAAGAGACATCCTGTGAGACAGTTAAGGGAAACCACACAGTCTCTGTCCCTCAGAACTGAGACAATTAACAGAAATATATGAAAAGTCACGACACACTGATCTGAGCTGCATCGATGTTTCTAATCATGAGCACACACACACACACACACACACACACACACACACACACACACACACACACACGCCTGAGGCTTCGTTCAAAGAAAACACACACCAGTGAAACATGGCACTAATAAAACTCTGACACCATTGAAAAAAAAAACAACAAACCGAAACAAAACAAAGTTTCTTAAACGTCTCACTCTCTGGACCCAGAGAGTTCGGTTTGGACAGACGTCCGTGAACGTCTCAAAACATTTGATCCGCACCAATCAATAAGAGTTGGTTTCTCCTCAGTCATGATGTGCAGAGGAGTTCAGGCCACACGGCTGAGGATCGATACTGGTGTGGAGTTATGGAACAATAATAATAATAATCATAGCAGGAGCAGCAGCAGCAGCAGGAGGAGGAGGAGGAGGTGCTGACAGGACAGGCTACATCCAGTAAATCTCTGTCTCCTCTCCGGTCCAGGTCTACAGCTGACACCAGTATCAGCAGCTCCTGTAGCTCAGTGGACACTGATCACGATACAGTGTCGATGTGGGTCAGCACAGTTGTGTGACGTCATCACAACAACGTCACACCACTGTACACGGTCCACTACAGTAGGAGTCAGTGATTATTTTCAAAATAATCATTTTATTTTTATTATATTTGCTTGGTTTTAATGAAGTGAAATGATCAGATTTTAGCTCACGATGCACGATTTTAATGAAATATCTATTAAATTTTAACAGATTATTTTCAATAATTATTTTTTTTTAGTTTAGTAGTATTAAATAGTTTTAGTTCAATAGTTTAAATTTCTAATCATTTTTACTTGTACAGTGGTTTAATAGTTAGAATTTTTTTTTGGCAATTTTCCTTTTTTTTCTTTTTTTATAGATATTTTTCTATCATTATATTCACAGAATTGAAGTCAAAAACTTAAGTCCCCACAACACACGGAACCCCGTCTGTGTGTGTGTGTGTGTGTGTGTGTGTGAAGAAGCCTCCTCCTCTGTCTTGCTCTCAAACTCTCATTAGTTACATTAATATGTCGTGCACGCGCCCAGATGCATTTTCAGTCTGGGGATTCCAGGATCTGCCCTCCGCCATGACGGAGATTTTTCACCGAGTTCACAGAGACCGTTCACTCCGGACCAGGTTCGGACCATAAATTATTCCGACACCAGAGGGAAGGAAAAACATGAAGGGAGAGAAAAGTCTTCCCTCAGTCAAACAGCGCGGGAAATAAAGATGGGAATAATATGAATCTACATGTAACCTTCGATCGATCAGTGACTTTAATTTTGATGCTATTTTTAAAATATATTTAGTGTCAGTTGGTGTTTATTTAAGTGTCAAGATCCATATTTAATTTAAATAAAATACATAATAAAATAATAATTAAATTGGGAAACGTATTCACGTGATCGGAAGAATAAAAACATATGTGTTCACTAGTTTAACAAAAAAACAAAATATATTATAATTATTACTATTGATTTTATTGCTGTTGCTTCAAGAAACATTTTATTGTATTTGTGAGTGTGTGTGTTCTGTTCGTGTGTGTGTGTGTGTGTGTGTGTGAGGGGGGGGGTTCAACTCTAGGAAGTTTCAGTCCAGTAAACAGGAAGGTGAGAAACCTCCCTTTTTCATTTTTCATCAACTTCCTCCTTTTAATGATGGCGCTCTCTCCGCGCTCCTCCCCCCCCCCCCCCCCCCCCCCCCACACACACACACACTCTTTCACACTCTCTCACACACACCAGAGTTCTCTCTCTCTGACTGCAGCAGCTGCGGCTCAGCTCCCCGCTTCTTTGTGTTTGCTCTGTGGACGCGCGCCCGCGCCTGTGTGTACTGTGCGCGTGTGTTTGTATATATCAGTGTGTGTCATTGTGATCTGCTTCCCGTTTATGTACTCAGGGCTGCTGCAGCCTGCAGAGCCGCTTCTCCCTCGGTGTGCGTGTGTGTGCGTGCGTGTGCGTGCTGCTCTTTGAACCTGTGCACGGCTGTCAGTCACTGACGCAGCGCCGGGTTCAAGGCCCTGTCAGGCGGTGGCGGTGATGAGTGGGTGAGTAAAGAAACGACACTTTCTTTCTTTCTTTCTTTCTTGTTCTTTCCATTACGGAGAAGGTGTGTGTTTACCGCCGAGTGTGAGGCCTTTGTCCCGGGGTTGGCCGGGTGTGTTCTGTTGTGTTTGGTGGGTCTGTCAGCAGAGAGACTCGGAGAGAAGGAGAAAGAAAGACAGACACAGACATTTTATCACAGACGTCCTCACCAGTAGACAAAGGAGACGCAGAGAGTCTCTGACCGACAACTTCCTGGACAGACAGGAGAGGAAGAGGGACTTGAACATCAACCACCTTAGGAATGTTTGGGACAGAAACTTGTGCAGATATTGTCCAAACTCCTCATTTCTCATTCTGATATCAACAAATATCTGCAACCGTTAGACACCGATATGTCTCCTCATCACCATCCTGTCTCCTTTTCATGGTCAAAACGTCTTTTCAAACTTCTTCCTGCAGTGTTGACTCATTTTTATATATATATTTTTATCTGTGATTCTTAACTTGTGGGTCGCAGGTCTTTATTGGTGCATTTAAATGTTAAAAGAAATGTACAATAATAGGGTGAAATTCTTCCTGGGTCACAGCCTGTCTTTGAGGTTTGATGGTGGGTCCAGAAGTCAGACCAGTTGAGAACCACTGTTTTGGATCAGGGGGAATACTTTTACTTGTAAACACACGGGACTGATTTCCCAGAAGTCAAAATATATTGGCCTGCAGCAAGAAACAGAAATGTATGTGGGATATGTTACTCTAACATACAGTTTGACAGATGAGGTCTCCAACCTCTTCCTGCTCCGTCTTTCACGTCTTACTCCACATCTGGCTGCACTTGTTTTCAGCTCAACCTGTGGCTGGTTTTTATTCCTGACGTCAAGTGGAAAAACATAAAAACCAAATAATTCTTCAGGAATTTTGTTTTTTTATTTGTTGAGCCTGGAAACCCTGGTCGATATCTGCATATTTACTTTTATTGGTTCAACCTACATATTTCTATATATATTTAACTTCACACACATCACACACATCTTTATGTTGGTGTGTGTCCTGTTGCCCCCGTGAACCCCCTGTGCGGGTCTGCGGCGCCTCTTTCTACCTTTAAATCGTCATTAGTGTCTCGTGCATACTGATAGGGGTGAAACGTGCGGCCATGCTTCATGAATAATACAGCAGGAGGAGTCACCGCGAGGTCAGCAGACGAGGATCGAGTCACGCATGCGCGGAACAGAGAATGGAGGAGTGAGGGCGGGGGTGAGGGGCAGGGAGAGGAGCTTCCGCCGAACAACAGGGGAAACAGTCACCGACCCTGTGTCTGTTTGTTTGTCTGTTTGCCGACCTGTCAGTGCGCTTCCCATTTCCGCTTCATGTTGCGAGGAAGGGAAGTCAAAACCAGGCCCGCGGACCCGAGATGCGGAAAATATACATCATAGAAATATGTGTAGGCAAATATATTCAGGAATATCTTATGAAATGTACTGTGATATTTTCCATTTGGACCTCAGAGACTCAAGACTGTTCTATTCTATTCTATTCTATTCTATTCTATGACAATGTTGTAAATGAATGACAGCCAACTGCCCCGCTGCTCTTCTTACACCTGCCCTACTTACATTCTATTGGAAACGGGGAGAAAAGCTGTTTAAGCACGTGATTGATGTACGTTTCTAATCAGCCAATCAGGTGTGAGCAGCTCATTATATTAAGGCCCCGAGTTTTACAGCAGGAACCGAAGGTTGTTTTCCACTGGTCGGAGCCGTTAGTGTTGACCTGGTCCAACGGAACCAACACTATTATTATAATCAATATTATTATAACAATATTAGTGATAATACTGCGAGGTGGAGCCTTGGTCTGTAGCTGAAGAAGCGCTTACTATATTATTGTACACGTCATCACAGCAGTGACCAATCAGGGCCGTTGCAGCAGATGAAGAATTGGAAATTATTTATTTTTTAGTTTTTAGCTTTATTTATGAAAATTATATTTTTTCCTAAATTATTCCACTGCCCTGACTCCCCCCACTCTCCTCCCTCCTGCCCTCCTCCCCTCTGGGTGCAGCTCCCTCACACCGCCACCAGAGCCCGCTTCAGACCAGGAGGACGGCGTGATGAAGCCCGCGCGTCACTCCACAGCCGTGCCCGTGTTCCCTCTCCTCTCCCCTCTCCCCTCTCCCTTCTCTGCCCCTCCCATCCTCCCTCCCTCTTACTCTCATGCGCACACGCACACGCGCACGCAGCCGCGTCTAAATCACGTATGACGGACGATAACCTGTAACATCCTCCCGTCTCGCAACGGCTGTTAAAATACACAACTGTCACACGCGTCAGCATGTTTGGTGAAGATGAATGATGACGATGATGATACGTGTGTGTCACGTGGACGCAAACAAACGCGCGCTCGCGTCCGTGCTCGTGGCCGCATTATTTCATTTTATTCTTCGCTGCAGGAGAGAAGGTTCAGACCAACGGAACAATCATCTGATGATTTCTTATAAACCGCTGAGTTTGGATGAGAACGTGTTTATGAGCAGAACAACAGTTCAACTCTGCTTATATTCAGCCATATGTTTCACTCCCAACAAGCTGCTGTCACCGGAAGTGCATGCTGCCTGTAATAAGACACTAAAATGTGATATAAAGGCTGAGGAATGGAATAAATACAAAGCAGCTTCACAGTTGGAGTAATTAAATATAATGTAGCATCCTCGCCGCGGAGGGACATTAGGGACACCTTATTTCCACTTGTATCTGTGTGAGTTGGACCTGGCTTAGAGGAGCAGGAGGAGCAGGAGGAGCAGCTAGAGTTGTTATCAACAGCACAGCCCTGATGTCCGGGGGATTTTCTGCAGCTCCGCCAGGGTTCACCGAGTTGAAGGGTGAAAAGTTCACCGTCGTGCGTGAGTTCCGCCCCGAAGCCCTCCTCCCCCTCCTCCCCCTCCTCTCCCTCCTCTCCTCTCCTCACTCACTCGACTCGAGGCCAATTTCTGGATGTCAAAGGCAAAGGAACAGGCGGAGGGGGTAAAGGTACGAGGGGGGAGGAGGAGGAGGGAGTACAGATGAGAGAAATGATAGCAGGAGGCAAAGGAGAGGTGAAGGCCTGACCTCCTCTTCCTGTCCCTGCAACAAAAGGAACGGTCCTCCTGCTGTACAGAGGGAGGAGGCGGGGGGAGGAGGTTAGAAAGGCAGAGAAATGGAGTGGAGGGAGGTGGGAGGAGAGGAGAGGAGAGGAGGTGTTCGGTGACACAAAGGTGTGGGTGAGGTGCAGGTGTTGGGCTACACCTTTGACCAACAGTTGATTCACACGAGGAGGGAGACGAGGCACAAGTTCTTCCACTATAATACTACTGCAGTAATACTTATGACAGTACTACTATTACTACTACAACTAACAATAATAATAGTAATGATCATATTTCTTAATGTTAATCCTCTTCTGTCAGTCACTCTGTGGTAATAATAATAGTCAGAATAATAATGATAGTAATAATGCTGTTCCGGGGCCTCCTCCCACTGCTCCTCCTCTTCCTCAGCCTCACATTAGTCTTGCAGCAGGGGAGGACCAGGAGGAGCAGATAAGGAGAGTCATCATTTTCGGGATGGTGAAGGAGATAAGAGTGGAGTTTTGACAGCTCCGGCTGATAAGGAGGAGGAGGAGGAGGAGGAGGAGGAGAGGAGGGAGACAGCTGGGAGTTAAAGGAACACATTAACCTACATTCAACCACAGCCCTGACGTCATCAATCTCACATTAACCAAAAGAACCACGTGATTGGTTCAGAGAATGATGATGAAGATTGATATTGGATTTTCTATTGACAAACATCTTTGGTTCCAGGTCCACTGGTCTGAGATCAAGTTATACAATGATAAAGTTTTTCTCCTTTTTTATGTCTCTCTCTATTTTTCATCTTTTTACGTCCACTCACGTCTACATTTATTTTATTCAACACTTCCTGGTTCAGATCCAAACGAACCGTAAACACTTTCATAATCCTTTAAATCATAACTTTATTTACTTTGTTGAAAAAAAAGTTTTCTTTTCTTGAAATATGTATTTAAAATTATTTCAATTTTTAAATGTTTTAAGTTAAATGAGAGAGTAATAATATTTTCCTGATAAATGAATGTACTATAAGATAAAATATAGGAAAATATCTTTATCGGAGCACAGAGGAGGATTAGAAGTGAAATGAAAGAGGAAAAACTGGACGAGTCCTCAGTGATAAAAAGACATTTGTCCTCTGACATCACGGTTCTCTATATATTATAAGACAAACAATACGATTTACGGTGGGACAGTTGAAGGTCGCAGCTGTAGGACAACATATATGTCCATATATGAATCATTGTCCTGAGAGTAAATCACAAGTGTCCCGGCCTGTTGCCTGACTCGGCTCGGTTCGGTTCGGCTCGGCTTGGCTCGGCTCGTGCACTAGCTCAGCTAATGAGTCAGTGAGTGGGTGAGAGAGTGAGAGAGTGAATAATGACGTTGCAGTTTCCCCTCCGAGCCGCGGGTTCATGAGGAGTTCACGGCAGTAAGTCATCCCGGCTCTTATGGCGCACTCGCGCCTGTCACGCGCGCCTATATGAAAATGTATATATTGGCTGTGCGAGTTTAAATAATCATTAGCGCCTGCGCATGCGTCAAATATTGATATGAGGCCTGTGCGGAACTGCCCTCAGTGGAGGAGCATCGTTGTTATTGATGCTGCAGGAATAAAGGGGAATGGAACGATGGAGGAGGCGGGCGCGTGCACGAGTCCATAAAAATAAAGTCGATCCTCCAGAGTGTGCTCGCCGTGACGTCACACCGACACACACTGATGAGTGTGTGTTTTCACAGCAACCGATCAGTTTGTGGGAAAAAGTGCGGCTCGTGCACGTGAGTGGGTGAGAGAGACAGAGAGACAGAGAGAGAGAGAGAGAGGGTTGAGGATCAGCATACTGCTGCTGCTGCTGCTGCTGCTGCTGCTGCTGCTGCCGCGGGTGTCATTTATTTAAAGGCTGTGAGACAAAGAGGGGAGAAAAAATGATCCTGATAGAGAAGATGAAGAACTCCCCCTTCTCCCTCTCGCCTCCCTCCCTCCTTCCTCTTCCTCCTCTCCTGCTCAGTTTCTTATTTTCTCTCACTCTGCGTGGGTTGCGCGTGACCGAGAAAGAGCTATGTCGGTGCATATTTTGGTGAATGTTGAGACACTTTGTCCTCGGGCATTAAGGACGTTTCAGGTTCAAGTATGAACTGATGTCGGGATTAGGATTAGGATTAGAATTAGGATTCTGTCCGCGTGTCTAGCACTATTTATAACAAAACGTGTTGTGAGTGAGAAGGAATTGGAAAGTTGAAGGAGTATTCCTGTATGATTGGAATTACGGCCAGATTAGAGTTCAAAGACGGATTAAGATTATTGTAAAAGGAGGAGTCGGGGGCTGACGGTGGGATTACCACAGTGTTTGTTGCTCACGAAACACTCTATGTGTGTGTGAGAAAGAGGGAGACCCCCCTCTCCTCCTTCTCTTCCCCCTCCTCCCCCATATCTCCTCACCATTTTTCTTCAAAGTAATGACTCCAACTCAATTTCGTATGACAGTGAGAGAGCGAGGTGAGGGGGGGGAGGAGGTGAGGAGGCGAGAGGAGAAGAGGGAGCATGAATAAAGGGTGTGGAAAGAGGAGGGTGGGTGGGCGTTTGGGGGAGGAGGGTGAGGAGGGAGAGAGTTCGACTGAGCTCGGGGTGAACGGAAGGTCAGCGCGTCGCTCCGATATTAAAATGTGAACCGGGGACGCGCGGGAGGTGACACGCCTCGGCCGTTAAACAAAGAGTGTGCCAAAGTGGCAGATTAATCTGAAAACTTGAGTCCACACACACACACACACACACACACACACACACACACACACACGTCCTCTCTCTCGCACCAAACACTTAATGCCTTAAAGAGCCCACAGTCTCCACGGCGGAGCTCGCTCTCCCTCAGCCCCTGAACCGCTGCATCGACCCCGCACACCGACACCGAGCACGCCCCGGGGACGGGGAACCTCCCGCGGGAGTCCTCCGCTGGCGTTCTGCCCAGCCTCCAGGATGGCGGCCTCTCTCTCCGGGACCGTCCGTCGGTGCTCCCGCCACCTCGGCTGTGGTGACGCGTTCTCCCCGGGCTCTCCTCTCTGGATCACCGCAGCTTCGGTCGGTGCTGCTGTGAATCTGAAGTCGGATCTTTTTCTTATCAATGACGCGGGAACTCGAGTGGTTCGGTTCGCAGCTCGGTTCGTCAAGGTTGTTTTTTATTCACCCGAGCAGTGGAAATGACACGGACTCTTTTTTCCTCATTTTTTTCTCTTTTCCTTCTAAGGCGCCGAGAAGAATCCAGGAAATAAAGATGAAGAAAAACCTGTGGCGTTCAGGGGAGACCGGAAATAGAAAGAGACGGTGAGAGGGCGTCTTTAAAATGGACACGAGAAGGAGGAGAAGAAGGAGAAGGAGAAAAAGGGAGTAAACTCCCAGTCTGAGGAGAAACCAAGAGGAGAAAAGATCAACAGGAGGACAAGGAAAAAGAGGAGTAAAAGCGGAGACTGATGGAGAGGAGGGACAACTCCGTCAGACTCACAGGGTGAGTGCACCGGAGTGCGCGCGCGTGTTAGTGCGTGTGTGTTTGTGTGTGAGTGTGTGTGGCAGGTGTTTTGCCCATTGGTTGATGAACCGCTGCTGCTGCTGCTGCTGCTGGTGGTGGAGGAGGTGGAGGTGGTGAAGGTGGTGGTGATGACCACGTGTTGCTACTGTACTGCTGCTGCAGAACATCATCTTCCTCCTCCTCCTCTTCCTCTTTTACACATATTTTTACGAAGGGAAATTTTATTCCTCGTGCTTTTATTCTGAAGCAGTTTTTCTTTTCCCAACAGACTTTATTTTGGTAGTCTACACTTTCACTGTCTAATATCAGTAATACATGATAAGAAGATGTAGTACATCAAAAATAGAAAAGAAAAATATATAAAATATATAGAAATATATAATTTGTTTATTATTGTTGAACAATAGCTCTGACTCGTGTAAACAGGAAGTCATGGTCCTTCATTTCCTTGTCCTTCCACAACAACAAGTAATTCCATTGTTATGGAATATCTATTATTCTTTATAGTTATAATTATTATTGATTATTTATAGTAATTTTTATATATTTTTGACCCGTCCTCTCCAGGGTGGTCAAAACCATGGTTCCACTGCTAACCACGTGTTGCTACTGTACTGCTGATGAACGCCATCTTACTCCTACCTTCTCCTCCTCCTCTTCCTCCTCTTTTCTACACACATGTATGGTAGAAACTTACTGTATATTCTGGTGCTTTTATTTTGAAGCAGTTTTTTATTTATTAAATTGTAACATTCTGACAGAATTGATTTAGGAAATCAACGTTTTTATTTTTTATTTTATTTATACATTATATGGGAATTAAAAACAAAATTGATATTTTGACAAAATCCAAAAGATGAAAAAAAAGTTTATGGCTGATAATAATCGATCTGACCCTGGATCTGTTCATCTACACCAGTAATGACTGCAGGAAGTCGTGGTGGTTCATTTTATATATTTTTTTATTTTACTTATTTATTTATTTATTTACTTGTCCCAACCAGGGTGGTTAAACCTCTGGTTTGAGGTCTCATCATTTGACATCCCTCCAAAATAAAGCTAAAATGATTGATTTAAAAAAATCCCTGCTTTGTACAAAGGTCTGAAGAAGTGAATTATTATTTTGGAATATTTTGGAAGAGGTGTCTCAGTTATAAATGGTGTCTCTGTGTCCTGATCTGGTTTGGTCTGTGTTTAATCACTGCAGATATTTTTTTGTTTTGGTGACGGAGGTTATATTTGTTTTACTGACTTTTCTTTATTTATTCTGGGAATTATCTGATATAGTGATGGTTGAGTTGTTTCTCCACTGGTGGAATGAATGGATGGATGGATGTGTGTGTGTCATATATGGACAGACACACACGTCATATTTATATGTTTCATCTATTTTATATATTTGTCTCATCACTGACAAAATAATTTGGTAATTTTTTTTTTGCTTTATTTATTTTACACCGGGATTTTAATTTTTAATGCTTTTGTTTGGGAACGCGTGAACGTCAGACGTGCCGTCTGTGGTGGGTCAGTGGTGAAGGCCGGGTCTGGCCTGGAGGAAGGTGAACTTTCTCCCTGGTCACTCAGAGTCTCAGGGTCAGGATGGAGTCAGTGGTTGTTGTTTGTGCAGAAGAACGAGATGCAGAAGATCTCAGACTGTGGTGCAGTCATGTCGCCTGTTACTGTTACTGTTACTGCTGCTGCTGCTGCTGCTCAGGCCCAATGAGCACGTGTGTCATGTTACACAGTATTAGTGTTAGTGAGTGTGATCCAATTAACAGACATGAAATTCAAGCTTTGTCTTTTTCCTTCTTCTTTTCCTAATCAGCTGCTGCTGCTGAACGGTCCCTATTGTTGATGCCCCCCCCCCCCCCCCCCCCCCCCCCAGTGACTCCCCCCACAGACCTCCACTCTCCCACCACAGTACAGACATTGTCTCTCTGCCTCAGTGTTTGGACAAATGGTCCTTTCTTACCACTGTCATTTTTTAAGTGTCTCAGTGTCTCATCATTTATTTAACGCACATGCCACACGATCCTGTTCTCTTCTCTTCTCTTCTCTTCTCTTCTATTCTCTCCAGTTCTATTCTCAACATGTTCAACCATGTGTTTTTATATTTCTAGCCAAGCTGGTAGTTTGTTATTTTAGATAAATATGGTAAAATCACTGAACATTTTCTCATAAATATCCAAAACAATAACATTGAAAATAATAGTCAAAAAATGCTCCAAAATCGAAAATTTAACGAAAAATAAATATAAACCGTCTGCTGTGATGTATTTTATTATCCTACAATAATAGGTTTGTGGTTTGATGAATAATTTTAAATTAATATTTTTATTATCACTGAAAACCTCAACACAGACTGAAGTTTGTGTTTATTTTAATGTATTAACTTCTAAAGAAAAAATGAAAGGATAAAAAAATGTCGCCACTGCAACCTCGAGTCTGTGGGATTATTATGGGATATTTCTCTGGTTTCAGCAGCAGCAGCAGCATCGTGCAGTGACCCAGCAGAGATGTTTTATTTTAAATACAAAAACCCTGAAGGTCCAGGATGGAGAAGATGCATCAAAAATCACAAGTAAAAAAATAAAGTCTATACAGTTTAGTTTTTATTCACGAGTTTCCCTCCAGCTCTCGGTTGGTTCGACACAAAGAGACGAGAGGAGCAGGAGAAGGAGGTCCTCACGGAGCAGTGCGGCCTCCTCCACCTCCTCCACCTCCTGCTCCTCATTTTTATCTCCGTCTTTCACTTTGCATGACAATAACCAGGGGAATGGAGCTCGGTGTATTTTTCAAACGGCAACAAAAGAGCGGAGCCGCTGGTTTCTCTCCCCGCAGCTCCTTGTGTTTCCTCCTCGGTGATATTTCAGACTCTGACAAGATAATGACGCCGTTTAACCCTTCATCGTCCTCTCACTCTGCTGCTCCTCATCCTCCTCCCAACAAACGACTCCACATCCACCACGGTGGACAAAATAAATGTTTTTTAAAATTATTACGGTGGCCAATCACTTGCCAGGAGCTCCAGGGTGGCCATGACGTCATCACAGACAGGTTGATACTGGTCGTATCGACTTGATAAAAGCACCAGGCCCGAGCAGAAGCTCTTACCTTAATTTAATAGAATTTAATGAAGGGGGACGAGGTGGGGGGAGGAGGAAGGGGGAGGGGGGAGGCCGCTGCTGCTACTTTATCTCCTCTGCTGCAGATTTACCAACAAAAACAGATTTACCAACAAAAACAGCAGCCTGGTTAGAGGAGGAGGAGGAGAAGGAGGAGGAGAAGGAGGCTCAGACTGTGTGTTTACCCTCTCCTTCCTCTCCCTGTGTATTTTATTGCCTCGGTCATTTTTAGCACCGAGTCTCTAAACAAACAGAGAGAAGAGCCGAGCTCTCACCTCTGTTTGTGTTGTTAAAGGACAGGAAATCGAGCAGCAATAAAACGACACATGTCTGAATCCAACCTCCTCCTCCTGCTCCTGCTGCACCTCCTGCTGCAGGGCTCAGCTGTCAGTTTGCAAAGATATAAAGATAACTTAGAACAACGGAAAAACAAACGAAAAAAAAATTGTTTCTTCCGAGTCTCTAATAAATGGAAACAAAACAAATAGAAAAAAATGAAAATAACAACATATTAAAATGGATCATGAAAAACAGTGCGTTAGAAAAAACAATGATGAAAGAATAATAATAAATAATAAACACATTCTCTCATTTCTCACAACATGAAAATTAACCTGCACTTAGTTGTAAAATTTTCAGCTAATTCTTTTCAACTAAACCTTCTTTTCAACCCTGATGGATTTGGTTTCTTAACCTTTCACCGAACAATAAATCCTGACTCTTCTGTCGACGTGTGTTTGCTCCACAAACTATTTTCCTCCTTCTTCTCTCTGCTCTTATCTTCTGAGAATCTTCGCTCTGCACTACCTGTAGCCGGAAACTCCGTGGGCCCCCCTGCAGCTGAAAGGCTCCACTGACAACCTTGACAGAGAGAAGGGAAGTGTCCCAGTCAGACAGACAACACACAACAACACACCCTGACTGATAGCTGGGCTGGAGGTCAAGGTGAGGAGCGCAGCCCTGCACCTGCACGGACCGGAGCTCAGTGGAACACAGTAGAGCAGAGTAGAGTAGAATCAAATATGTCATGTTTACACTCAGGGTGGGGGTGGGGGGTGGAGAGGGATGGAACAAGTGTAAAAATCAGCAGGATATTGGATGACAGCGGCCAGAACATCCACCCTTCACAAGCTCTTCTGCTTTTGTGGTGCTGTCCAGTGATGTATGGGCAACTTTTAAAAGGAAACAGAGAACAGCAATATCGCCTGCAGCTGCAGGGCGGGGTGGGGGGGGGGGCGCACGGGTGTATATCATCTTATACACATCTTGTGTGTGCATGTGTGGGGGGGTCAGTGTCACAAAATCAATGTGAGAGCAGCAGCACAGGAGGCAGATAGAAATGACGGGGCAAATGTAAAAGCATTTGTAGGAGAGCGGGCCTCCACGGTCCTCCACTACGTCACAGATCAATCACCGGACCGGGCCGCAGCCTCGGTCCGAACGGTTCGATGTGGTTCTGTGGGACAGAAGGGCATCGACTGTAGTTGGAGGAGTTTTTTTTTTATTGTGAATTAAATGGATTTTTGAAAAGTGACTCAACATGAACTCATTCACTTATGGCTTCATTTGTTCTTCAGAACTGAACTGTGTAGCATTTCTGACGGAACTGCGTTCGTTGGAGCCAAAACCCATCAGTCTTCCCTCAGATCCAGTCTCCAGGATTATTCCACCAATTATTGATTATTACATTAAAATATGGATTTGATTAAAAACTGGAGACTGAGAACAAAATGAAAAATATTGAACTTTTCAACTGAAGAATCCCAATCACAGGCCTCGGGTTGATATTTTCACATTTCTACCTTAACAGACATTAATTAATATTACATTTAACGTCACATCTTTATAAAAAATAATCTTAATATTTTTCTTTTCCTTTTTTGAATGAAACAACATTAATGTAGAGACACGTGACGCTCCCCCGGCCCCACGTGTCCAACTACCATTATTTTAGAAAGAAAAAAAAAGAAATCCTGACAGTTTTATTTTCTCTGTCGTTTCCACGGACTCAGACATGAAGTGTCACAGCCTCCACGAGCGAACACTTTATTCCCCAGTTACCGTGAAGCGGTCAGCGCAGTTAGATGGAAGGATGTCCCAGCGCGGACACGACGAGCGGGGACTTTATGGAAGCAGCGTCTCCAGAGATCCACTGTCTTCTATATCTACCCTGTAGATCCGGATTTGTGTAAAAATCATTAAAACAATCACAAATTCGCTTCTAGGGGAGTATATAGTGGATTTACACCCTGCAGCGGCGATGGAGCGGAGACGGGGGAGGACAGAGGGAGGCACAGGGAGGCAGGGGGAGGCCTGCGGGGCCGCGACGTCCTCACACCGGGTTTTATGATTATTTTTACTGTATCGATGAGTAAATTCGTTTGCACCGGAGTCGAAACACGAGCCCAACATAAAGTCGAACAGTTTCCTGTCCTTGTTTTTATGTTTTCCACAAATAAATACAGAAAATATTCCAGTTATTTTAGTTTGACGGTTTTCATAACAACAGATCGAAGTGTATTTTTATTATTATTTAATTTAACTGATTTGTTTTATAATTTCTTTATGATATAAAAGCCAACTCCAGACTCCAGGTTGAGTGGATTTTTCTTTATCTTTTCAGATTTATTTATCAGGAGTCCTGGTGAAAAATGATGCGGTCGGCCTGCAGGGGGGGAGGACGGAGGGTGAGGGTCGATTTAGAGACGGTCAATTTTCTCGAAACAAAGGATTGGATATCTCCATCATCCTGAGTGTGTGTGTGTGTGTGTGTGTGTGTGTGTGCAGGGCGGTGCTTTTACAATAGTGATAAGACAGAAAGTGCAGCAGCAGCAGCAGCAGCAGCAGCAGTAACATTATTGTGACTGGAAAAAACATCTGTGCAGTTTTTACACTGGACATAAATACACAACATTAGGCTCCAGCGGTAAATTAAATTGTTACATCAATTTCCATTTTGTTCTGATGCAAATTCTCGTGTGAAAGAATCAAACTTGACATTTCGACACTTTTACCATTTTATTTGCGCTTTTTCCGCAACAAATAGATGCAGATAAAAGAGTGGAGATGAGGTTTGGAGCTGACGGGGAGTTTGTCCCAGTGACAGTGAACATTCACAGCCGGAGACGTGAATTCTCTGCAGGAGGAACAAAAACAAAGAGCTGCAGCTCAAGGGCAGGACCAGCAGCGGGCACTTGGACTTGTTATGCTGCTGGTGTGCGTGTGCGCGTGTGTGCGTGTCTGACTTGTTTATGTATGCAATGCAAAAGGTGGAAGAAAAGCGGGATAAATGACTATGCATGTGGAGTTAGATGAGGAAAGACACACCCGCTCCTCCACTGGTTGCTGTTCTGGTCTTTATTATTTCTTTGGTTTCATTATTTTTCCTGAGGAGGTGAGGAGGAGGTGAGGAGGAGCTGAGGAGCTGAGGCGCTGCCGGACTCTCATTCTTGATGCAAAGCTCTGCTCGTGATTTAAGGAGGCCGCGCGTAACCTGAATTAGTTGATGAATTTTCTATCGATCCTAAACAAGTCAGATTTATCTCTGACACCGCGCGGCTGCTGCTGGGAGGCGCCCGAGTCCGAACACTCGTCCCACTCCGGTGTTATTAGCGATTTATAAAAGAGAAGAAAAAGAAAAGAAAAGAAAAGCGGAGCACTGAGGGGAGGAGAAGGAGGGGAAGGAGGAGGGGGGAGAAAACTTTGGAAGTCATGTTCCTGTACACTCCCCGGTCGGCCCGCCGCCGCTGCCTCCCCCTGGCGCTGACTTTCTGCTCCTTCTCTCTCACCCTTTCTTCCCTTTTTTCCCACTTGTGACCAGTGGCAGACTGAGGGGGGAGGTGGGAGGAGGTGGGTGTTCAGGTACCTCCTCTTTCCTCCATGTCACCTGTTCATGTTTGTTTGTTTGTTTGTTTGTTTGTTTGTTTGTGATTTTCTGTTCCGACATGTGTTGAGGAGGAAACAAGGGAGAGAGAGAGAGAACAGAGGTGATGGAGAGAGTGATGGGGGAGGAGGGGGAGGTTTATTGTAAGACTTGAATGCCAACAAACTGAGGCCATATGATAATGTGCAGCGGGAGGCAGGGAGGGGGACGCGGGGAGGGGAGGCTTTCTGTGTTCGCTTAATCCTATTTCCTTATCCGGGGTTTGTGGCGCAGGTCCGTCATTGGCCGAGCCGCGTCACGTGCTCGCTCAACTTTGTTCACTTGACAGAAAAGTAGGAGGGTTCAAGGGAACAGGAATAAGCGAAGAGTAAAGGGATGAGATATAAATTTTAGTTATATATTTTCCGAGTCGCTGCAATTCCACAAAAAAGACTAAATTAATGGCCATGAGTTCCTATTTGATCAACTCCAACTATGTGGACCCCAAGTTCCCGCCGTGCGAGGAGTACTCACAGAGCGACTATCTGCCCAGCCACTCTCCGGACTACTACAGCTCTCCGAGGCAGGAGCTCGCCTCCTACCAGCCGGACTCCCTCTACCAGCACCACCACCACCAACACCACCAACACCGGCAGCAGCACCACCAGCCGCACCGGGGCGAGCCGCCTTTCACGCCGTGCCAGCGCACGGGGCAGCCCGCCTCGGTGGTGATTTCCCCTCGGGGTCACGTCCTCCCCCCTTCAGCCGGGCTCCAGCCGACGACCCAGGTCCCGGAGCCGCAGACTCACCGCTGCGACTCGGTGACACCCAGCCCGCCTCCGCCTGCGTCCTGCGGCCAAACGCCGCACAGCCAAAGCACTTCATCCCCCGGCGGCGGCGGCGGCGGCGGCGGCGGCGGTGGCCGTAAAGACCCCGTGGTGTACCCGTGGATGAAGAAAGTCCACGTAAACATCGGTACGTGCCGCATGCAAAACTTCTCCCTCTTCCTTCCTTCCTTCTTTCCTTCCACTCTCTCTCTCCCCCGCGCCTCCTCTCCCTCTCTCCCTGTCTCTCTCTCTCTCTCTCCGAACGCCGCGTGCACTCAGCTCGCGGTGTCCGGCGTCTGGATCTACGGCTTCCTGCCGCCGCCGCCGCCTCCGCTGCCAGCGGTGGAGTGCAGCCCTTGGGTCGAGATTTACGACCGTCTGTTTGCAGGGCCAATATAATTACACCCCCCATAAATTTTTATTACACCTCTGCGCCGAGGCGCCTTCTGAAGTCCGATCTCTCTGCTCGTCTGCTCTAATACCTCCGCCTTATGACAACTGGCTGCGACCCCATAAGTTAGGTTTTATGCCGCGGTAATTTGATTTTAAGTGGTCGGGCTGTATAAACGGTGTACTTTACTCTGTCGCGCCTTCCTCTCGTTGTTCCAGGGGAGGGAAAGTTTTATGGGCAGCTGAAATATTCACGTTTATGAGGCGGCAGTAAAACCGCGGAGGAGCAGCCAGCAGCTCCGCTCTCTCCTGGCTCCGCTCCCTCAGACGCCCGGACGCGCTCGCTGCCTCGTCCGCCGTATTGGAGGATCCGCGGCGCGGTTACGCACCGCTAAATGGAAGCGTTTTAGCACGTTTGCGCCACCTGTTCCGTCGGTAAGAGAGCATGCATGTATTTATTTATGATCAGATATCGAGCAATCTACTGTAATTGTTACACATATACACAGTGAGGGAGGGGGAGGGAGGGAGGGAGAGAGGGAGGAAGATGGGGGAGAGAGACAGAGACTGGCTGCTACATATCTGTGCCTTCCAGCGTCCTCTCTCTGGTTGATGTGTCCAATAATCGCTGCCTCACCCCCGCCTTCACCACCGAGGAGCAGCAGCAGCAGCTCCATCACATCCCTCTCTCCTCCACCTCCACCTCCAACACCGAGTCTGACCACAGTTCGCCGCGTGCGTAAAAATTCTACAAAAAAGAAACAAAAACACAAACCCAGTCTCCGTCAACCCTCAATCTGTAACAAATCAGGTCCAATTGTCCCCGGTTCCTAATCGAACCAGAAAACGGTTTATTGTCTTTGCTCAAGAATCAGAACATTTTTGGGCCGAATTATCGAGCACGTGGAAACAGTTCTGTAGAAACCAGTGGGACTTAAACCCAACTGTGACAAAAACACAGTGAAGAAGAAGAAGAAGAAGAAGCCATGAAGGCCCGGCCTAGGATATAGGCTTATTTAGGTCAGGAGTTCGATTCCCCTTTTTCTACTCGGTCACGTTTCTCTGACGATTTTCCTTCAGGACATGTTAAGATCGTCTGAGATTCTCAGTTCGGTTCGATGTTCGATTAACCCGGTTGCGGCTGTTATTTTGGCCTGTGGTTGTGTCAGTGTCTCAGTGGGTGGTGTAGTGACTGTTTCCTTCGTCCACAGTGAGTTCGAACTACTCGGGCGGTGAGCCCAAACGGTCCCGGACGGCCTACACCCGCCAGCAGGTTCTGGAGCTGGAGAAGGAGTTCCACTACAACCGGTACCTGACCCGCAGGCGCAGGGTGGAAATAGCGCACACGCTGTGTCTGTCGGAGCGACAGATCAAGATCTGGTTCCAGAACCGCAGGATGAAATGGAAGAAGGACCACAAGCTGCCCAACACCAAGGTCCGGTCGGGGTCGAACAACAGCAGCAGCAGCAGCAACACAGACTCCCAGAACCGAACCAGTGGAGCACTATAGCCCGGTTCTTTGTCTCACAGGAATCCTGCCGTTTTTTTTTTCTCATTCTAACCTGATGGTCAAACTGAACCTGCAGCCACTGCTTTGTGAACTACCGGAACCGGAACCTGCACTTTGGACCGGAATAACGCTTTCACTCTGGAGGGCGAGATGGTTGTTGATGGTTGGATGTAGCCGCCGGTGACGGTGTTAGACACACACACACACACACACACACACACACACACACACACACACTGTGCGGATAAAATAACTGACGTTGAATGAAAGAGAAATGGGAGAAAAACCCTCTGACGTCTTTCTGCCTCGACCTCATTCACCTCCTCCTCTGCTTTATTACCATCACCTCCTTCTGCACCTCCTTCACCTCCACCATGACAGCGTAGATTCAATGTAACACGCTCGGCCACGCGCGCGTCCTTGTGTACGTGTTATTATTTTTCTGTTTTTTTTAATTATTATTTTTTTTCTCTCCCCCGGCTCCCCCTTCTCTCTCCCTCTCTGGGTGAAGATGAATCCTCGTTTTCATCTTTAATCATGACAAACTCTGCTCCCATTTGTCATGTTTACTCTGCGGTACACAAAGCCAAAAAGAGAAGGGGGTGAGGAGGTGGGGGGTGAACCCATTACCTCCCCACCTCCTCCCCCGGCCCCACAACCACACACTCCAAACCACACAAATACGCGCATTTCCAAACCGCAGTCCAGGAACGGAAATATTAAACCGATCTCTAGTATTTCGCAAGGTGCGTGCACGCGCGCCACCGTGATTGTCTTTGATTCTGAAGATAGTGTTTTATGTGTTTTTTTTTATTTGTCGGTTGTAAACATAATCCATCCTCAGGCGCACGCATGCACGCGCGCTCTCGGGTGCGTGCGTGTCACTCTGCGGTCGGCCGCTCGTTCACGTCGCCGTTATTGTTGTTATTGTTGTCGTTATTGTATGCATACAGGGAAACTGACGATGTGCACATATTCCTCGCAGCGCACGCACGCACGCACGCACGCTCAACGAAGCAGGGTTTTTATTGTAATGAAGCTGCCTGAGAAGAAAGGACTTTTATCTATTATTCAAACCAAAATGATGTTCACGTCGCTCCAGAACGACACTATAAACGCAGCACTATACAATGTACTACCTATTACCTCAGCTCTACCTATACAGTACACTTATTATTATTATTAATATTAATATTATTATGGTTTTAAATCCTATATTTTTCTCTTTATACTTGTGGAATGAAGTGATAGCTTTTCCAAGATTTTATTTTGTTGTTTTTTTTTATTTTTGTGACGACTTAAAATATAGTAATTATTGATAGTTCATATAATTAATTTTATTATTATTATTATTATTATTAATATTATCTCCCACGCAGAGGGGCGCTATCGATTTCTTGTATGTGAAACAAAGGTTATTTAATTGAGGTGAAGCGGTTCCGGTCAGAGAGAGTCAGGAAGACTAGGAACGAATTTTATTTTTTTTTAATCTTATTTTAAAAATCTATTTTCTTCTTCTTCTCTGTTGTTTTGTACGCACATTAAATGCGCGCGCCCGTCTCGTCTCCTCTTTGTCCGTTTTCTCCTCATCGCGACAATTTTTTCGGTTTGTATTTTTTATATCTATATTTTTTGTACTTGTTGTTTTTTTTTTCACATTCCAAAGATGAGTTGAAGATGTTGTTGTGAATGACGACTGTTGATGTCATTGTTTGTTTGTTTGTTTGTTTGTGGCTCCTCTCTCTGCCTGTATCGATTCCCTCTTATTATTTGTAAATAGTCCGTTGAACTTAAATAAATGAGTTTACTCTCTAAAAACACCACTCTGGGCTTTCATTTAACGTGCAGTGATTTTTAAAATTTTTATTTTCATGGATTAATGTGTGTTTCTTTATTTACGTATATTTATTGTATAAATATGGACATTTGTCCGTGTTTCTGCTCTCTGCTCAGAACAGTCTGTTCTTAAACTCTCTCTCTCTCTCTCTTTATTTCTAATGTATTCCCTACCTCTCTCTTCCACATGTACAATAAATAATTTTATTTAATTCCAACGTTGTTTTTTTTCTTCTTCTCCTCAGTAAACCCTGACGGGCCAGATTTAGGGGAGCTGGGATGATTAATCTGCGGCGGCCTTGACTGATCCTGGTACATTACGTTCTGTAATCTCGTTTTAAATCAAACACACACACACACACACACACACGTCCCTCCGTTTCACTCCCGTTCTCCCGTTAATTTAACGGCTGCCCAGCTCTGCGTTCAGCCGGCCGACCAAACGAGAACGGGACTCCTCCTCCTCCTCCTCTTCATCCTCACCCTCCTCTTCCTCCTCCACCTTCAGACTCTGGAGCCAAAATATCAAAATAAAATACAAATAAAACAATTAAAAGTCCATCCCTGTTTAAATCACGACCATTTCACTCTCACACGTCGGGATTCGTACCGTCGGCCGCAGCGTCTGTGTTTTATTTTTATTTTATATTTTTATACATTACTAAGAAAGGCAGCGGGCCGGCGCCATAGCTCAAACCCTGACAACCAAATAGATAATCAACAAGACGAATGGCTTCTTTTGTGAGGCGCGGCTCTCGTATTAATTTTCATTTTCTTTTCTTAGAGCAGGTATCGAAAATATATAGAGCAAATAGGCAGTGGGGGTTGGCGAGAAAATAGCATTCCTCTCCATGAACTTTAAACAAAAAGAGAGAGAAGAGCCGAGCCGCGGCCCCAAATTGGTCCGTTCGTTCTTCTGTGGCCAGAGAAAATTCCCTATTACTTGTTGGTTGATTTCTCCCTGGGCTTCTTGCCACAGCGACTCTCTCGGCCCATTTATCTGTTTTCTTCCTATTTATGAAAGGCTCCAGCTACAAAAAAGAATAAATGGGAGGAATAAAAGGGGGACAGGGGGGAGGCAGCCTCACACTGTGGGACTGAGGAGTCAAGGAACCAGGAACCAGGAGCAAACACTGGAGAGAAAAAGAGGAAAAAAGAAAAGAAAATCCTGAAAAAAATAAAAAATCCGAAATAGATATTGTTAACCTGCTTTTATATATTAATACACAATATACTAAAGTAGTTTAGTACATTAAAGTAGCAGCAGTAGTAATATTTAATATGCTTAGTGTATTTGTAACTTTCCAGACTCGTAATCGTGGGAATAAATAATATTATTATTATTATTATTATTATTGTTTGGCTCCTTATTCTTATAATAACATAGGGATATTGATAATATTTAAAAGTAGTTCTCATAAGTAGTTTTAGTAAAAATAACAATTATTATTAGTAAAACTGACGATAATTCCCACAGCCTGGAGCAGATCTCCACCCTCTGTTCCGCTTCTGCTCCACCCAAAGTCTCCAACACTGAAGCATCCATATACACACATGTAGTGTCACAGATGTGCCTGAACAATAACCCCCTCCCAGCCCCCCCACTAATGCCCGTGAGCCTTTGCAGTCAGAGGTAAAATAAATGGATTTGCGTGCGCGGTGACACCGCGTACAATAAAATCTATACCGAGGATTCCCGGTCCCCTTCACGGCCACCTTTATCAGCCCGGGCCTTCTGCTGTTCCCCTGAATGGACGCAGGCTCTTATTTGTGAAGGGGGAGGTCTACGAGGGTGAGGGTGAAGGGGGGACGCAGCACAGACAAGAAAATAAAGGTTCACAGCCATTATTTGGTGGACAGGGCAGAGGGGACGGCAGCTCAAGAAAAATGCGAGAATTATACAAGAAAGCAAAAAATCATTAATCACGTGCTCCTCTTTTAACACTTCTTCTCCGTCTTCTTCTTTCTTCTCCATTGTCTCCCCCACCGTCCCCCCCGTCCCCCCGACAGCCGCACACAAGGGCCTTCTGCCAGGAGACGCAGAGGGCACGGGGCAGAAAGAAGAAGACGTCTTGGAGGACACTTGGAGGCCTGACCCCCTCCCCCCTTCACATACGGCCGTAGACATAAACACTCACCCACCCACCCGTCCCCCCCAGTCCCCCTTCCCACGGCATCAGAAAACGATTTTTTAAAATGCCACAGTTTCCCAGCGTCAGAAAAGAAAGAAAGAAAGAAAGAAAAAAACTTTTTTTTTTCCTCCTCTCTCACCGAGAAGAAGAAAATCCCTCCTTCAACCTCAGCCTGCGACAAACCGACGGCGCTGCCCGGGACATGGACCCCAGGTCGGAGCTCCGTGGGCCGCAGCCCGAGGTAAGAGGCCTGGAAATGTCATTTTCTTGTTTTCTCTGCTGCCCCTCGGTGCAGGGAGCGGACAAACGCCGCCGACTCTGTTTTCTCTGCTTTTTATGGTTTTATTGCCCCCTGTGCGCGTTTGGCGGGGTCAGAGGAGGGGGCAGTTTATGGCCGCGGGGGCTTTCATTTTGGAGCCGTCGTGTTTGTATTGTCAGGTGTGTGTGAGAGCGAGTGAGTGTGTGTGTGTGTGTGTGTGTGTGTGTGTACAGTCACAGCCCAGTGACTTCTGTTCAACTGTTTCTGTTGTTTTCCTGCCACTGTGACGTCACCTCTGAGTCCGTCACTCACCCAGGCCTGTCTACTGTTGTAGACACGTGACACGGTGATGGTCAGTACTGACGGACCGGGACATTTAATCACTTGGTTTTTATAGTGAGGAGTTCCTTGTGTTTCTGAGGACCTCAGGTCAATGTTGTGACTGAAGGACGACGGAAAAAAACCTGAAAATGTAGAAATATCTCCTGTAAAATACTGTCATGTTACTGCAGTATTAAAGTAACGTCCAGGGATTAACACGGAGAAAATGACGGCGTCAGTAAATCACTGCTATAAGGGTGGATTGTCGAGACAGTTACTATTATTATTATTAGTATTATTAATAATAATAATAATAATAATATTATGTGTTTAAATGTATTATTTATTATTTTCTGGACAAATGGCAGATCCGCAGGCGAATAAACTCCTGTTCACACGCGCCTGGTTCTGTATTTGTCCTCGGTTGCAGGAGTGTTTTGTGGTCATGAAGTAGTTGCTGCTGCTGTTGCTGCTGTTGCTGCTGCTGTTGTTGCGGTTTTGCGTCTGTGTTAATGAGCTGCTCTGATGCAGTGCGACTTTTGTCGGCCATGCAGGTGCAAACAAACCACTGAGAGTCACGGTGGTGCGGCTGATGGTGGCGGTGGTTGAGGTGGAGGAGGGTGGGGTGGGGTGTGGGGTGAGTAATATGGCGGTTGGGACGTGAAGAAGAAAAATGGGGGAGGAGTGAGGAGGTCGTCGCTGGTTAATAAATATTCTCTTTTCTGCTTCTTGGTTGTTTTGCTCTGAAACAATTTACCTGCGGCCGGGAAACAAACGACCCCGGCTGATTTGCCTAACCCCCTCCCCGCCTCACCCCTGCCTCCCCCAAACGATCGCAGGTCGCCATGTGCGCTCAGGCCTCCTGTATCTGCTGAGCCGAGGAGCCGAGGAGCAGAGGAACGAGGAGGTGCACTCACTCCTGTTTGACCTCCTCCAGAAATCAATTTTCTTGGAATTAAAAAAAAGGGGGCGAGTGGAGGTGAGGGCGGGGGAGGAGGGGTCGGGTCACCGTGGCGTGATGCGTGGCTCGAAGAAACAAATGGCAGAGGAATATAAGAGGCAGGTATCGAAGGGAAGGCGGAGAAGCATGGAAGGAGCGGTGGGGGAGGCGGGGGAGGAGAAGGGGGAGAAATCAATGGTCATGCAGGATGAACGCTGTGGCAAAGCTGTGGCTGCAGCGGGTTCATCCAGAGGACAGGGCTTTTTTTTTCCTCCTCTCTCCCTGACCGATGAGGTCCAGTGACTGTGAAGCCCACAGGCTGACCCCCCCCATCCACACTGGTCCCACCCACTCCCTATTCCTGGTCTCCCCCCTTGAC
>JAFBJS010010237.1:12600-56433 GCA_016785265.1 Paraplagusia blochii | reverse complement strand
TATCTTAAAAAAAATCAAGAAACCAACACAGAACAGCAGAGAAGAACTGACAGACCAGACCGGTCACGTCTGCCAAGACATTTCCTCGTCCATACACGTCGTTATCGTCACGTTTTGACTTCTGTGCACGGAATCACACAAATTGTCAGGGAAATGAGTTTTTGTTTGATGAGCAATATTCACATTGTGTCTTGGAGAGAAACTGGGAGAATCTGCGTATCTCCTGCGACTGGCTTCTTCTCCGTCTTCCTCTTTCTCAGTGGATCACATCTGTATTCAACGGAAGTTCTGGCTGCAGGAGTCAGACGTCGTACGGTGTCTTCTTCTTCTTTTCCTTTCGGCTTGTCCCTTTTTCAGGGGTTGCCATCCTGTCCTCTGTATCCTCAACTCTAACTCCAACTACCTCCACGTCCTCCCTCACTGCATCCATCAATCTCCTCTTTGTCTCCTATCTGGTAGCTCCATCTCTAGGATCATTCTTCTACCAATGTATCCACTGTCCCTCCTCGGAACATGTCCAAACCATCTCAATCTGTCTTCTCTAGCTTTTTTCTCCAAACCTTCCTGTCTGTGTTGTCCCTCTAATCACCTCATTCCTGATCTTGTCCATCGTTGTCTCTCCTAAAGAGAATCTCCTCCACCTCTAGCTCTGTCTCCTGTCTTCTGTCTATTCCTAGTGTCTCTAATCCATCCATCATGGCTGGTCTCACCACCATCCTGTAAACCTTTGTTGCATCCGGTCGTACCGTGTAATCAGTCTAATTTCACCCAATCATCGATCACACAGCGTGAGAACATTAGTCGTGAGTTGTGAATTGATCAACTCTGCGATTCACTCAGTTTTCATTGCATGTTGCTGTCCCCACAAAAAAAAAAAAAAAAAAAACACACAGTTTACTCCTGGCTTTAGAGATGAGTGAGGAGCTCTGTCAACCAAGAGAAGCTCAGTGTAGAGATGTTGCTTCTTCACATGGAGAGGAGTCAGTTCTGTTGGCTTTGGCATTTACGTGGTGTGCCCCCCAGAGGCTCCCTCAGGAGGTGCTGCATTCGTGTCCCCATCATAATAGCTGGTTCAAAGTTTTGAAGTTAGTTCTGGGATTTGTTGAATCTCCTCGACTCTGACATTATTGGCAGTTGGTGGCCCAGTGGTTAAGGAAGCAGACTTGGGTCCACAAGGCCCCCGGTTCAAATCCCTCTCCCGCCAAGTTACCGCTGAGCACGGTATCGTCCCCACACACTGCTCTCCAGGCGCTCAAAAGCTGAACACTGTTTACTTTGGTGATGGGTTAAATACAGAGGCCAAATTCCGTTGTGCGCTGTGGTGTAAATCACAACATGACAATGACAAAAAAGAAATTAAATCTTTATTCTAAAACATGGATAAAGCAGTAATTAGTCGGTGTTTTTGTTGTCTATTTTCAGTAGGAATACAAACTTGTCTCTGAACAAGCTTTCTTTGTTTTGTTTTGTTTTTATGGAAAACTGTTAAACGTGCATCTATTTTTGGGAAAACTTTCCGTCGTAACGCCGTCTGCAAATCTCCGAATTTTTGGCACGTGCAAGCACGCGCCGGTTATCATCTTCTCATCCTTTGAATTTTCAATTAAGTATCCGGAGTCAGCCGGCTGTCATCTTATACAGAGAAATTCCAACTAAATGAGGATGCTGGCATATGTTCCTATTCCTATGCATATCCAGATGAAATATTGATCGTGAATGACAGCCAGAAGCCCGGTCTATTAGGAGGAATAACATTTCACAAAATGGAGTAGAAACATTAATACGTCGCTGACGTACGACTATCTGAATACCGCCCGCCACCAGGTATCACTGCGGCTGCCTGGGGGCCTTACAAATGTGAGCTGAAAATGAAAGCCGCTCCATAATTGTTTGGATGGCGGATGGTTAGATAAACGTGATGGAAATACCCATGCTGTTTACGCCGCCTCAGTCACGGCTCCTGCCCTGCCTTCCTGTAACTAAACTCACAGGAAGGGGGCGCGGGGCCGGCCGGCGGTCCCCGGAACGATCCGGATGACGCGCGTAGCCGCATGTATGCGGATGTGTCAAAGATCCCTTCATGTACAGTGAGACGTCGCGACACCACATGCATGAAAACATACACATTACGGGCTAATTAACACGTGTAAACAGCTGAGTGACACCAAATGTTTTCCATTAGAAAATGCATATTAAGTGCGAAAATCGTATGCGTCCCCATAAGTTATTTAATTCAGAGAATCAGTGTGGTGCAAATTGGATACTGTCATGACTGCAAATGATCACCAACAAGATGTGAGCAGAGCCTGTCATTAAAGGCACAATGTGGGTTACCGTGGCAACATCATAGAGGCCTCCAATTTTTTTTAATGCTCTGCTTGCGAACAATCAACATTGCACCCAATCCCCCTGTGAGTTAAAGGCGCACAGCTAAATAAAGCAGTTGCCTCACATTTGCAATCTCTGACTTTTTTTTTTTCCCCTCCGCTCTCTGTGGGGAATTTGGTAACAACCTGTTTTTGTGCAGACGGGGAAACAAAGTATCGAGGCACAACAATCAAAGAAAAGGTCAATGTAAGCTGCAAATTAATTCCCAAAGAAATACTCCAACAAGGGAGGTGACAAAACGTTGGGGGACGTTGACAGATATTCACCGAACTGACCGACTGATAAAGCGGCGTGGTTTCGTGTTCTCCCGCCGTTTCACTCGCCGTCCTTGCCCCCGCTTGGTTAAATGTCCGTAAGTTCAGTTCCTGACTGAGTTTCTTTTCCATTATGTTCCACGGTGACCTGTGTGACCAAGGTAATTACCTCAGCTCTTGAGTCATCGCAGTCAAAGATAAAGCCCGCAGAGCTCTGGCTGCAGCAGATTATCCTCTGAGAGCGAAGGCACAGGTGTTCATGCCACACTGGCATGATGATTGTTGCTTGTTTGTTTATCCATTAGCATTTGATCCGTCGGCCAGAAAAAAAGACGTCTCCCGTGCGCTCGAGAGTCTTGTCAGCATGAGGAACGGCGATAAGGTGGATGTACTATTTAATTAAAAGGGCCAAGGAGCCTTCTTTTGTACGTAGACGCATAGACGCCGCCGCTGCAATTGACCTCATTGAACATGTCAAGACTTTATCGCGCTCCCATCAGCCCCGAGCAGGAGTTGGGAGGACTGTAAATAGCTGACTGACACAGCCTTCATGTTTCCGCAAACAAGCCCGGCTGTGATTGTTAAGTGGAGGGCTGCACGATTGAAGGGTGTATCATTAAACCCATCTCCCGCCAGTGTTTCCCAAATGTATAAATATATGTTTAAAAAAAAAAAAAAAAAAAAAAAAGGTACAACCGCGTCACGTGGTTTTCGCCTCAGCTACACCCGGAATAGTGTGGTTTCTGCCTAAACCCTGCCATGTGTATTAAAATGGCAGAAACGAGCGAGAATCAATTGATATTTCTTCCAGGTTCTGCTACTGCACTTTTTCTTACAGGCTTAAAAAGAAAATTCTGCTCCAACAGAGGACGTGTTGTGATTCTCCAGGTCAGCAGTCAAATAAAACACCCCAGGTTCTGACAACAGCTTCCACACTGAGCACCCGGTCATGATCCATATATAAACGCGCGCCTCTGTATCTATATACACAAATATGTCTTTTATTCCTGACACTAAATTATGAGTTTATTTTCTGCACTGCCAATGTATCCTAATGATGCACTGCAACAACAAAGGCACACTGGAGGAGAGAGAGAAAATAATTAGGTCCTTTCCTGAGGCACTACTGACACCTTGAGGATACTGATAAAATTGCAATTTTTTTTCTCTGCTCTTTGATGGGCTACAGGTTGTAAAAAAAAAAAACCCTCAAAATACTTCATTTTGAAAAAAAAAAAAAATAATGAGCTATTTTAATATTTAATAAATCCTTGAATACACAAAAATAATCAAAAAATCTAAAATGTTATGTTTTATCCGTGTATTTAATGCGATTAATGTTCCCCATATTTATCAGAAATATATTTGTTTGTTCATCAATGTTCGCAAAAATGATGAAACGAGCGGCTTAAAAACCTGTTGTGCGTCTTATTGTCTCTTTTTCCTAATCTGTCCTTACATTCAAATATTTAATGAATATTCTTTCTTTTTCTTTTTTTATAGACGTGTCTTTTATTTATGGGTCAGTTTATTTGGTAGATGTTGATGCAAGAAATTCCTTGTAATGATTTAGATCACCAACAGGGGGCACTAGAGGAGCTGGGAAGGATTGCGATTCAGATTGGTTTATGTGTACTGAAGGGTAGGAATCAAGTTTGTGTTTATGTCTGTTGATGAATAATTAACAGACGAATAACAATAATTATGATAGTAAAAATAGTAATAGTACTGTTTTGTGGTTACTATGGAGACTGAGGAACATCCAAACTGAGGCGAAGACAGAAGGAGTCCTGTGAAGACAGTGATTTAGACACAGACTTCCCCTTGACTCCCGTCCTCCGATGTCTGGGAGAAGCCGAAGGGTAGAAGGAGACACTTATTAAAAAACAATAGGAAGTCTGCTGAAGGTCAAATGGGGAAAAAAAAAAAAAAAAAAAAAAACGGGAGGACAAAGGGGGGAAAAAAAAAAAAAAAAAAAAAACGGCGGCGGTGGCGGCGGTCGAGGGCCCAATTTAATATCACTCTGGTGTGGCTGACTGCTGATGTTAGGGGACATGTCGTCTGTCAGGCCGGATGAGGTAAGAGTGTTGTAGTCGTTCACTAAGGCACATGAAGCAAGGCGCCTGCAAGGTGAAGACACACTGTGTAATCTGCAGGGTAAACCAGCTCTGATGACTTATTTACACCTCGCGCACCACCCGGGCGGTGCACGAAGACGTATGGAGATGTATGCATCTCTTAGTTTAAGAGCAGAACGCTGTTTTAAGGCGGTGCAGGTGTGTGTGTGTGTGTGGGCCGGCTGAGGGCGTGGGTGTGATTTAAGTGACTTTGAATATGGCACAGTTGCTGGTGCCAGACAGGCTGTTCTGAGCGTTGCAGAAACTGCTGAGCTACTGTGATCCCCCACCACCCGGCCTCCACCCTCTCCTCCTTCCCCTCCACCTCCACCATCCTCAAAAACATATTGTAAAACATTTGCACAGCCACGTCGAGGTTCTGCAGATAATGGGGAAAGAAATATCTAGTGAGCGTCATTGCTCGGGATGGAAATTCTCCGTTGCTGCCAGAGGTCGGAGGAGAATGGTCAGACTTCAGGATGACAGAGAGGCAACGGTAAATCATCTCAACAAAGACGCACGCTAGGGGCCGTCTCTGAATTCACAACACGTTCCAACCTGGAGGCAGATGGGCTCAGCGGCCACTTTATTAGGTACACATAATACCTAATGTAGTGGCAAGTGAGTTTATGCAGCTCACTGGACATTTTCTGATAACCCCCCTCTAAGCCCTAATGTGGTGGTGTGTGAAAATCCCAGTATCTCAGCAGGTTTCTCAAACACTCCGAGCGATCCGTGTAGAGCTTTCAAATCCCGTGGACCCTAGCATGACTGGAATCTTCTTCTGTCCAGCTTGGAGAACTTCAGCTGTCTGTGACTGGACCGGCTGATTGTGCTTGATGTAGAACAGGTGTACTTAATAAAGAGGCTGTTAACCGAATGAGCGGCGAAGTTGTTTCCAACAGCTTTTAATCAATAATCTTTTATGAGCA
Source organism: Paraplagusia blochii (assembly GCA_016785265.1). Taxonomy (NCBI): domain Eukaryota; kingdom Metazoa; phylum Chordata; class Actinopteri; order Pleuronectiformes; family Cynoglossidae; genus Paraplagusia; species Paraplagusia blochii. Next base: position 50,742 of record JAFBJS010010237.1, on the reverse strand, counting down.
GGTTTTGAACGGCGGCATGTGTTTGAGCAGATGTGCTGGGGGAAACGGTTAGAGTGGACATTTATTAATGTCTTCCTTAGGAAGTGGTGCAGGACACCAAGGTGCTATAAAAAAAAAAAAACATCTAAGTTATCCGTACTAGCTTGTTTCTGTTGGTGAGAAAACCAAAAAAATGATATCAAGTGCTTCTACCAACACAATTTCTGATCATTCACTTTCGTCCACAACTCGCGAGGTCAGCAGTCTCCACAACTGCCACCCAAATCCCATTGCTCCGTATCAGCCCTTCATAAATCTTTCTAGAGCTGGTGAGTCCACTGGATGGAGCCAACCACCGTAAATGGGATTGGGTCTTTCCCAGGAGGACAACCTTGGAATATCACCCCAATGACTTCAAGCTACGTCAACTCTGAGCCAAAGTGCCAGTAAAAATGACATCATTTTGACATTTATTCTGTTTTTGTGGCTCAATAGATATAAGTAAGGTGCCAGTGGTGGCTTAGTGGTTAAAGAAGCAGCCTGGCGTCTACAAGGCTTCAGGTCCGAATCCATCAGGTTGCTCTGAGCATAGCACCGTCCCGACCCCGTAACTCCCAGAGGGCTTTCCACCCACAGGGAGGCTCACAGTACGGTGCAGTAAGACTTGGGTGGTGCCAGCCGCCCCTGCGACATAGCAACGGACAAGATAGACAGATAAAGATGAATGATATAGGTAATATAGCTGTGCTTTGGCCCAGAGATGATTAGATCCATCCATCCGTTGTCAACCACTTATCCGTTGCTGGATTGTAGGGGCAGCAGTCTTCACGACAAATTAGTCTGCCACGCAAATCACATCACACCGCAACCTACCTTCTTCCAGGCGTTGAGCCTGTCGGCACCAACGCCTCATGACTGGGATTTGAACTTGCTCTGGAGGTTAGCCCTGGACGGACAGGGACATTGCCTCTGGGCCAAAGGAAAACCCCAGAGATGATAAAATATTAACAAATTCTGCCATTTTATACCAACCAAGCATCTGAGGAGAAGTTCCTAGAAAGTTTGTTTGTTTTTCTTGAGTTTCATGAAACAGAATGTTTCCTACAACGTTTGTATCAATGTGGTTGTAGAGCTAGTAGCATTGATGGGCCGTCAGAGGTAGCAAAGCCTTCTCTGTTGGCCTAAACATCAGAAAAACACATTTATTCATAAGTGTTTTTAGATTAAATTGTATTATTACTTATTTTTTATTCATATAAAATGAGTTTTTACATTTAAAAAGTTGGATAAAAAATTTTATCCAATCATATTTCAGCTAGCTTGTGTTGTCAGGTTCCATTAAATCTGTCGGAGCCTTCAGAATCAAAAGTGAAGGCTCTGCCCGCTGTAAGTCGCTGTAAGTCAATGGACTCAAGATGATTGGTAGTTGATGATGTCATTATGGGGCGTAATAATCTGACGTCACTAAACCATGACTTCACTGGAGGCCTGCGGTTGAAAAGCATGGTTAACCTTAGGTTAAAAAGCAACAGAAGTTTTTCTCTCGTTAATTTTTACAAAATATTTTATTACGTTTAATGCAAGCATTCTGTGTTAATTTTATCACCTTGATCTTTTGTCTGTATTGGTTTTATTGAATGGAAAATCCCCACTAATAAATATATTTAAACTTCTGTAAAAAAAAATTTCTTGGTCTTGCACCACCTAGTGGTAGCTTGTAAACATTTGGATATGTTGGCACCTAATTTTAGTATCTAAATTTTTCCAAAATATGACATTTTTACTTTTGGGTAATAGCTGATGGTATTTGAAGTGATTTGTCATCGGGATCCGTTAGCTGACGTTGACCTTCCGTGTCGGGAACCATAAACAATGTATGCTTGAGTAAATCTTTATTCCCTGAGAAGCTGCCGTGGCTACTTTTCCATCCAGGGAGGTCACACACTATTCTTCTGACGGCTCTCCGGGGACATCATGGGTCATGTGTCCCGGACCGCCTGCTGTTATATATCTGTAGCCATGTTTTCCATGCCCCCTCACAACCTCCCTCACATCCTACTGCATCACGCTGACCCGGTCTCCTTCCTCTCATGTGTTTTTTTTTTTTCCCTCCTGTTCTTTTGTGTCTCCTCCGCCCCACACAGTCCATGACATAAAAGACACGGTGCCTTCAAGGATTTCCCAAGGATTACCTATGCGGTGTCAGACTGTCTTTTGTGTCCTGCCCTTGCAGCCCGCTGTTTCTTGTCACTTGTTTTGATGGCACCTCTGAAGGCACAGACTTCACTGCAGGCTCTGGCACAGCTCTTCTACCTCGGCTGCTCCAGCCTTGAAGCGCAGGACCAAAACAGCAAGCGCTAATTAGGGAAGTGCATTACTACAGCTTACATAACCTCGTGTGCAAATATTGGTGAAACGGCGAGTGACTTATGGAGTCATTTGCTGTATGAATTAGGTTATTAATAAAGGCACTCGTTATGCCGAGAGCTCCCCCGATGGAGAAAATACGTCGTTGCACCCCAGTTTTTTTTGGGGTCAATATGAGCAGCCAATTAGTGATCCTCAAAGACAGTAACAGATAGACATGTTTCCAAAGAGCCGTCCTCCACAACCTCTCCCTGCCCTTGTTTTATCTGATCTGCAGCGTGGAGCAGATATTAGTGTTTTGATCAGATAAATGAACACAGTCATTATCATTAAGCACTCAGACTTTACATTAATCTTCCATAATAAGTTTAGAATTAATATTTCACAATGCTAAAAATAATTCCCTCCACCCATCTCCATTACCTACTCCCACCCATTATAACTCTATGTACACTGTCGTCCACCTAGAACCACTAACTGGTATATAATTAGTAAATGATTGTCTAATTGAACCAACAGACTATTGGTATTAACAATGTGAACCCTGGAGGTTCACAGGAGGTTGGATAATAATGAGGAAAAACACTTCAGCTTTGGGAACAATAAACTAAACTTTATTTTTTACAATAATTTTTTAAAGAAAGATGGATAGATCGATAAATAATTCATGAGATAGATAGACATAATGATACTTGATCGATAGATGGATAGATGGTAACATACAGTCATGGAAAAAAATTATTAGTCCACTCTGCTGTTTTCTTCAATTCCTTGTTCATCTTAATGCTTTGTTCCACTAAAGGTTTATCACCTGGGGGAAACAATGAACACAAAACCATGCAATGACTAAAAGCACTGTATTTGTCAGTACAATGTTATTGCTAGTGATGTAGGAACGGAAGTGATTCTGTCTATAAACACCATGCAAAATGGACAGAAATCAGCTCTGAAATTAAACTGAATTATGAGCCTTTTTTGTTGTTATTATATTTGTCCAGATTAATGTAGATTAAGTGGAAGCAGACTTTTAAATGGACAAGAAATTAAAGAAAGAGTGGTCTAGTCATTTTTTCCATGACTGTAGATGAATGGATGGACAGACAGACAGACCAATACAGACCCAGATGGATGGATGGACGAAAAGACTGATGGACAGACAGCTACATGGACAGTGGTAGGGTTAGATAAATTGATAGAAAGATAGATGAATAGATGGATGGATGGATGGATAAATAGATGGAAAAATGGATGTATGGATAGATAGATAGATGCATATATAGATGGATGGATGGACAGACGGAAATGCCGATGGATAGATAGACAGATGGATACATAGTAAGAAGAATAGTTAGACAGACAGATGGATTGATAGATGGACAGGCAGCAGACGGACAGAGGGATAGAAAGTCCAAAGAGTAGTAGACAGACAGATAGATGATAGTTAGATAGATAAATAGACCAAAAAAGATGGATAGATAGATGCATAGATGTATTATTTTTATGTCTTTATCTATGGAGACACATTAGGTCCTTTTTTTTTCCCCTTGATGCTAACGATGTCATAAAACTGAAATCTAACTAAATTGGATAATGTTCTGTTGAGCGCCAGCTGGACATTCAAACAGACAATGTGTGTCGCACCATCTGCATCAACATATATAGGCGTATACATATATGGAGCAGGGGGGGCATAGAGGGGGTGGGCAGGGTTACCCAACATTCCCGCGGGTGAATCTCCAAGTCTATTTGCGTACGTTTGACCTTGGAGCGCATTATCCTCAGTCATTATTTTCTTCCAGTCATTTGTTGTTCTTGTTTCTTCCCTTTTACATGTGTCTGTGTGTGTTTGCACGTGTGTGTGAGTGTGTGTGTGTGTGTGTGTGTGTGTGGAAACAGTGGTGCTCCCAACTGCTCCCAGTTGGTGAAGATTATGTTCAGTGTCATGGAAGACTGGGAGAGACACTAAATGTGGCTCATATCATGCATCGCCTGTGCGCCTGCCGTTCCCTCTGCACATCATCACCATGGAAAGACATGAACCTGAACATGAGCGAGCGACTTAGACATCATGGAGGTTCACACAGGGCTGGGAATGAGGTTTTGGACAAGAGTTTCTAAGATATTATTGTAAAAACAACAAACGAACGAAGAGAGTCAAGGAACCGTCAGGGTTCAGCTGGGCTGAAGGTGCAGAACAACGTGCAGCAGACGTCTCCGAAGCCAGAGGAGACAGAGGCAGAGATGAAATGTATGTAGGCCGAGTGATGCATTAATTCTCTTTAATGTGAGTCACAGGCAATGTCCCTGATGTGTCACGCTTGTGCGCGGCAGCCAAAGGAGGATGATGATGGATCTGCAGCTCCAGCAGAACACAACAGTTTACAATTACACTCGATGTCTTTCCGCGCGAGCGACGCCGAGCACAACAGGTTGAGACGGACACGACAGATCCCGCTCCTCCTCGCATTCGTCTCTATTTTGGAGCGTTTCCTGTTAAGTTTTACGATGGAGTCAAAATAGAGCAAAGTGAATATTTAACTTCAATTATTGGATTTATCTTTTTTTTCTTTAATCAGAGAGAGATGAAACTGGATGAGCCCTGAGTGTTTACAATCTAACAGCCGGTTGGATTTGGACACTTTTACCAGCATTCCCAGTCTCCCGGGAACGCTGCGATGGATCAATTCGCGTCCTATCAAGTCACAGTGTGCTCATGCACGGCATTATGAAATGGATGACATGATTATTAATGCAGTACTGCACAGGCTGGTGCTTTCAGTGAGATGAAATGGAATCACTGTGACAATTCCTTAAAGGGGTTTCAATTACCGACTGGAATTCGACGAAAACATTTAACTACTCCGAACAGAATCTGGCAACCTGCGTCTGCCAGCAACCGCTTTAGTGAGCGCCGTGTAAGATGAGGACTCGATGGTCTTTTTTTAAACTAATTTTCTTAAAAAAGAAAGTGCCTTGCAGCTGGGCATGAGGCTCTGATGTCAAGCCTGCAGTCTGGTGCTGATGTTTTTTTTTTTTAAACTGAGACAGGTGCAAATTATCCGTCTGCACCAAACACAAACAGATTATTTTTACTTGTGTCGTGGCAGGAAAGAAGGAGAGAGATCCTGCTGGCCAAATGTGGTACTTCGCCTATAGTTGACACTTTAAAAGATGCTCTCGCAGGAACTGTTCAGTTTGTTTGTTGCTGAAAACACAAAAATAAACAAAGAATTTTTATTTTCTTCTCTGACTGGCAACCATTTTCTTTACAGACACTTTAGAACTTTGTATATTTAGGGAAGAAATTGTTCTATTAATGTTTAATTCCCACCCGAAGCAGTGGAGTTGGGCTGATTAACATATTAATGTATACTTAGAAGCGAGAGTGCTGCCCTCTGGGGTCTCTGCTGTGTATTTCCGTGGCAACCTGAAGCAGATTAGACCGTGTCATCTGGGGCCCTGAAAGAATCCTCGGAAAGAAACGTGAGGGACTCAATAGGAACTTGTAATTCTTTTTTAATACATATACGGACGATGGGAATTTGTTTTTGTCAATTACACAGTCAATATTTCCACGAAATGCTACATTTAATGTTATGATTGACTGATTTTCTGCATAACAAGTGCTGAGGGTGTAGATAAGTGTGATCGACATCTAGACGAATTACCTGGGAACGTCGCCAGGGTCTAACGTCGTCGACTGTCATTAAGTTGAATCCCAGCCAGGCTTCATTTGGACCATCAAGATGCTAATCAAGCTTCGTCCCCATCAGAATAAAGGGATCCGATTTAAAATGTTTAATAATGCTCTTGGTCACATTGTTCCCAGACACTTTAATAAAGAATAAATGTTATTTCAACTGGTATTCGAACATGTATCAAGGCAACATAGGCCTCAAAGTTCATATTTATGGATTGACATCAATTTTCTGCATTTATACAGAAAATTTGCATTGAAATCTATGATTGTGAAATCTTTAATTTACGCATCATGAGGAATATCGAAAGCAAATGTTTTTTTTTCCGGGGCAGCAGTGGTGGGGCTGGGGCTGCAGGTTCGAATCCACCAGCTGCCAGGTTGCCTCTGAGGTTCTCTGAGCAAAGTGCAGTCCTGACGTAGATAACTTCCAGTGTGCTCAATACTGGCTTGCGGTATGAAGCAGTGTGATTTGGGTGGCAGTGGTGGGGACTCCCCCCATGCAACCTAGTAACCCAGTAGTATGATGACTCTTTTATTGATTTTCTTTAAGGACAACAAAAAATGCAAATATTGATAACAATGATTCAACTATTGCTTTAAACCAGTTTCAATGAATGAATTTTTTTTTTTTGGACATTTAGTTTGAAACAGAAACTAAATAGAAACATTTTTTTCGTTGTTCTGAAAGTTTGAAAGTTTTGAAAGTTGAAAGTTTTAGTTTCAGACACAATATCAATATATATATATTTTTCCATGTTAATGATGGGCTAGTCATTATTTAATACGGTAAATGGGCAGCAATGCATTGTCATATATCATGATATATAATATATATCTATATATATCTAAGGAATATAATCAACCATTCCTGGAATGATAATTGCTCTAACTAGTTCGGCGGATGTCAAAGTACTGTTTCTGTTAAGATTGGCAAAAATAAAAAAAAGTCTGGATTTAACCATCCATCCACTATAAAAGTGACAAAAAAAGCACAAAGCAAATAAAATATTCAAGAAAAAACAACTAATTATTGTCGAAACTATGGAACACATCCATCTGGCTTGATGTAATTTATTTTCCAAAAATATACAAGCAAAATAAAGCATAACACAATGCCAATGACTGTTTCCGTCCCACTCATTGGGAACGAAAAATCCCTCAGATTCCTCCAAAGAAAAACTGATTAAACTAAACTTTCAGATGTTTTTAGGAGTCGACGTAGTGGAAAACACATGTGATGTTTCTATTAAATAACTTATACTCATACAAACTCCTTGGCCCCCCTCAGAATTGGACCGGTTCTTTCCTTCTTACGCCCCTGCTGGTGTAATAGCGAGCACAGGTGAGAAGCGCGACAGGGAAACACCAGAGTAGAACAAATGATTCCACTGCAGTGGTGGTGGGGGTGGAGGGGGATCGCATCGTTGACACTGATCACAACGACGATTTATGAAATCGTAATGAAATTTACGGTGAATTGTTTGTTTGCGGTCGGTTTGCGCAAAAAAAAAAAAAGGGCGCACCGAGACCAGTGAATAATGGATGTCCGTCGGGAGAGTCTTGTTCCCCCCGTAGGTGGGTCCACGTCTTTTGGGAGAATGTACACTATCTCGCCGTGATGACGCTCCAGTGAGCTGGCTCTTTGAGCATGAAATGACTTGACATCCTTTTCTCGACCACCGAGAGAGAGAGAGAGAGAGTGGGAGAAAGAGAGGGAGGTGGAGGAGGAGGAGGAGGAGAAGGAGGCGGAGGAGGTGGGAGAAAGGATAAGCAACTTTGTTTCCATTGCCGTAGCTGCGTCTCCTCCGGCGCAGCAGCTTCGGGAAGAAGCGTTTAATCTTGATCATCTCCTAATTCGTCCTCTCCGGTGATTCGCGATAGTCGACTAAACAGCGCTCGCCTTAAATAGATGCCGATTCCGTTTATTTTTTTTTTCAGTTTGATGAAATGCGGAAAGATGCGCTGAGAAATTAAGGGGGGGAGTCTGCATCTTCATCCGCGCGCTCCAGGTATGTATTCCTGCAAAGAGTTGGAGACTTATTCCCTGGAAAAAAAAAGCCTTTCTGTCAAATTTGCTCTTAATTCTAACCTTACTTTTTGGGTTTTTTTGTAATCTACCATGCTCCATAGAAATGCATGTTCCTTGTGCTTCCGTGCATTGCTTTGACCTTGCTTTTTTTTAAAAATCTTCTTCCATTGCTTCAAGGAGTTGCTTACTGTCTTGTCTTGTTTGAGCCAATTCTGATCAGCAGCCCCCCATCCAGAAGTTCCCTCTGGGGTATAATGGCAAATGAAGCTTTGACTCATGCAGGCTGCAGCTCTGCTCGCGTGGAAGTAGTTTTCATTCCAGCCTCTGCTTATTTCACGTCACAGTGTGTATCTGTGTGTGTGTGTTCTGTTTTGTAGATGACATTGGGGGAACCGTAGCAGGACTCTGTGGGCTCTGGACGTGCTGTGCGGGGAAAATGCATCTTTGGATTCCCTGTGTTTTGCTAAGTGCAGCATCACTTTGCTCTGCGGAGATGTTCGGCGCTTATGGAGAAATATGTCAAAGACTGTGTGCCTGCGAGGAGAGGGAGGGCATTTTTACAGTCCTGTGTGAAAACAGAGGGATAGTAAGACTTTCAGATGTAACGCCAGTGCACGCTCCTCACTACAATCTGCTGCTCACGGGGAACCACGTGAAAAAGCTTTCCACAGATGATTTCGTTGATTACAAGGGACTGGCCATTCTAAACCTGGGAAGTAATGACATATCTGAAGTTGAAGCGGGAGCTTTTAACGGACTACAGGGATTGAAACGATTACATCTTAATAATAACAAAATAGACGCCTTGAAGGAAGAGTTTTTCTTCGGCCTTGAAAGCTTAGAGTATCTGCAAATTGATTACAACTATATCACTCACGTAGCAGTGAATGCCTTCAGCAGACTTCGACATCTGGAAGTCCTGATTCTAAACGACAACTTAATATCATCGCTGCCCGTAAATGTTTTCCAGCATGTACCGTTGACTCACTTGGACTTGAGGGGCAATCAGCTCAAAGTGCTTCCTTATTCGGGTCTGTTGGAGCACATGAACGGCGTGGTGGAGCTACAGCTGGAGGAGAATCCCTGGAACTGCTCCTGTGAGCTCATAGCTCTCAAAACATGGCTAGAGAGCATATCGTACACCTCTCTGGTGGGAGATGTCGTCTGCGAGTTCCCGTTCCGTCTCCATGGGAGAGACCTCGATGAGGTTTCAAAGCAGGAGCTGTGCCCGAGGAGAGCTATCGCTGAGTATGAGATGCCATTGCTGCCACATATGAGCAGCGATGCATACTACAGGACCACATCATCACTGGTTACCACATCCTTCACTTCATCTGGGATAGCCCGCTCGTCATCAAGGCCCACTAAAGCACCTCGACAGTCGGGAAAATTAAAATCCAGACCCACGGCTCGCGTACCGTCTAATAAGCCGCAGAATTATGGCCAAATTATTTCCTATCAGACAAAATCCCCCGTGCCTTTAGACTGCCCGACTGCCTGCACGTGCAATCTTCAGATATCAGACCTGGGCCTGAATGTGAATTGTCAGGAAAGAAAAATTGAGCATATATCTGATCTAAGTCCCAAACCCTACAATCCCAAGAAGATGTATCTCACGGGGAATTACATCCCAGTGGTGCGGCGATCAGATTTTTTCGAGGCGACTGGATTAGATCTGCTTCATCTTGGTAACAATCGGATCGCTCGCATTCAGGACCAAGCGTTTGGCGATTTGACAAATCTCAGGAGGCTTTACCTCAATGGGAATTTAATCGACCACCTCACGAGTGATATGTTCTATGGACTGGAGAGCCTCCAGTTTTTGTATCTAGAATACAATGTCATTAAAGACATTGCAGCCGATGCCTTTCAGCACCTTCCCAAACTTCAGCTCCTCTTCCTGAACAATAACCTTTTGAAAACACTACCGGCGGGAACGTTTAAAGGCCTTACGTTAGCCAGACTCAATCTCCGCAATAACCACCTGCGCTACCTGCCCGTCGGCGGCGTTCTCGATCAGCTTACAGCTCTGGTGCAGGTTGACTTGTTTGAGAATCCGTGGGATTGCTCTTGCAACATACTCAACCTAAAGACGTGGCTGGAGCAGCTAAGCACGGGCACGGTGATAAACAACGTCATATGCGGCTCGCCCAAGAGGCTGGCTGGAGAGGATATAAGATACATTAGGACCTCTAATTTCTGCCCTAATAAGTCTGAGATTGTTGCCTCCGTGATCCCACCCTCTGAAGAATCTCTCCCTGGCAGCACCGTCACCATAGAAACATCTCTGGCCTCGGACACAGAACACAGTGCCATTCCTTTATCTGTGATGATTCTTGCCCTGCTCCTCATGTTCCTTGTGTCTGTGCTGGTTGCTGCCGGGATGTTTGTGGCCGTGAAGAAGAGGCACCAAAAGCATTTAAACGAGCAGAATAACTCCATGAATGCCTGCATTAGCTCACTCAACATGGAGTACGGTCTGTACAAAAAGGGTTCTATTCCCAAAGTGAGAACATCGGCGGGCCACGTGTACGAATATGTGCCACCTCCCACGGAATCCACATGCAGAACCTCTTCCCACACCCCGATGGACAGCAAATCCGCGGAGGGCTTTCGAGACTTCGACGAGCTGAGCTGCACTTTTCTGGGCACCTCGGATGAAGAGGCAGTCAGTAATGTAATGGGCTCAGAGTACAGCGCCGCTACTCCCGAGCCTCCAAACAAGCCCCCCACCCCGCGCCGGGATGATCAATATTGCTACAGAGATGTACTTGAGCCAGACAAGTCTGGACGCTACAGCAGTACGCTACCGTGCAGGCATACAGCACATTCCTCCAGTCAGTTTACCTCAGACTCTGATGCAAGGCATCAGTACATGCAACCAGAGAGACTTCAACAGACTGTGTTCTACTGCACAGCACCGAGTACTGTATACGTGAAGCCCAACGGGAGTGAGTACTGGGAACTTAAAGCGAAGCTTCACATTGATCCTGACTACCTTGAGGTTCTGGAGAAAAGAACCACATATACGCAGTTCTAGGTTGTTCAAGACTGGATTTTTCTTTTATTTGGAACTCAACTCCTGTCTAAACTAAAGACTTGCGTGATTTCTTGTCGGTTTGATTATGTGTATATGAGCAGCAACTTACTTTCGTGAGCATCGTCCACTATGGGAGTGTACCAAACGCAACTCTTTTCAGCGATTATATTTTTCATACGTCGCTGTCTGAGGGTGTTATATTCAACATGTGGTCATAAAATGAGTCCCATCTATAGAGTATACGTCCTCTTAGTTTTTAAATCCAAAATTCCATTAAAAAAAAGTCTGCACATTCAGCAGAAGTGCACGTTTTGGGTCTTTTTTTTTTGTTCGTAATCTCATTTTCCTCTTCTTAAGATTCTTAAAATTTTAGATGGACTCAAGTTACACAATTCAGCACGTGTGTCTCGATCATGACCAAGCCTTAAATATAGAACATTAATTGGCAGCTCAAGCAGGTGGCGTAATAGGTGTCGTTCACGGGAACTTTGACGTCAGTGACTTCACAGACGTCGGACACAATTCAACTGTCGATCAGTGTTAGTAATGACTCACATTTAACACAATTTTCCTCATGTTTTTCCTCTTTGTTCCCTCCACCTGCCACATAGACATCACAAGGACAGGATCAGTCTGGATTTAGAAAAGTTGCAAAGGTTTACGTATGATTAACTGCACATGTGTGTCCTGGCTATACCTCCCCTAGATTTATTGGAATATAAGATAACAACTTAAATAACCAGCTTATTTTTTTTATACACTACTCATACATTAGATTTAATTAATTAAATTCCACCAGTAAAATGATCTGTAAACCAGGCAAAGGTTGACAAATGCTCATGTCGCCTTTGCGTCGCTGGGGAAATCCAGTACTGAGCGCTCTTGACTATGGAAGATTTTATATACACATTTATTCAGCGGGAGCTCACCTCTCTGGGTGAGACCCATATATCGTAAAACAAGTTATAATGTTACACCTCAAATCAAAGTCTACGAGGTCCATAAATCTCCTCTCCTGCATATACAACAGGGTATCCGTGTAAATCTGCCAGTGTTTCCCAGAATCCTCCCCACCTCTGCGCCAGCTGCACTTTGTACTGTGGACACATGTTGCACTTTGTTGTGTTTATTAGCCGTGTTGTATCAAAAAAAAAAAATTAAAATAACGACAAGAGTTGGGTTTTTAAAATAATAAAAAAAACTTTTAAATCCCGCGGGTGTTAGAGAATCCCCTTCCCGTGAGCATAAATGGTTAAGAACCACACTTGATGTTAATGTTCGTATTAATGAACGGTAATGAGTGTCTTCATTTGTGCCACTACCAAAGCACTTCACAAAACAGACTATAAAATATGCAAACTCTAATGGCACATTAAAAAAAAACCGAGGGAGAATGCAGTAATGCAACATTACGGATGGCAACCGCCGTAAAACACCAAAGAAGATAAAGAACAGGGGTACATTAAAAACACAGTCCCGTGTTATATGGCACCCTCACGAGCTCCGCTCTTTATGATGTCTGAAAACATCTACCATTAACTCCCCGTTGCAATATGCCTGAGTGGATCTACAATACCACCAGAGCTGAATGTGAAGCTGGTTTTCAGGAGAGTTGGTTGGACAAAAAAAAAAAAAAATGCATTAAAAATTGAAATCTCTAATCTGGTAATGGTCTTGAGCCTTCATTTCCAAGGCCGACAGGGGGGCGTGGAGGTGTGGGATCTAGGGGCGGCAGCTCATCAGTCCGTGCTGCGTCGTACCTGGAGTGTGTGTGGGTTTGATTTCAGACCTGGTAGTTTATATGCCACCCCCTGATTAGTTTTAAAAAAAGTGGGTTGAAAAAAAAAAAAAAAAAAAAAAAAAAAATGCATTAAAAATTGAAATCTCTAATCTGGTAATGGTCTTGAGCCTTCATTTCCAAGGCCGGCAGGGGGGCGTGGAGGTGTGGGATCTAGGGGCGGCAGCTCATCAGTCCGTGCTGCGTCGTACCTGGAGTGTGTGTGGGTTTGATTTCAGACCTGGTAGTTTATATGCCACCCCCTGATTAGATGGTAAAAGCTTTAGTGCAGAGCGCTTTGAGTGGACGTTAGGACATTTCCATGTAATGGCGACTTTTTTGACCATTTTTTTTTTTCAGTAAAGACAAAGAAACAATACATTGGCCAAAAAAAACAAATTTACTTTTACTTTTTTATCTGGAAGAAAAAAGTACATCCGAAATTAATGTTTGCCGTTATCCGATATTGTCTGATCGCTAAATTTCCAATACCGATATATGCAGCTGCTTGTCTCAAAATTTAAACATCTCAGGATCTTTTGTGCAATTCCAGCAAAATTGGCAAAACCTTGGCATTATGTTATTGAATTTTAAGAATCAGAAGAAAATCTTATTGATATAAAATAATGATGCTAATATCGGGGTGATGGTATTGGCTAACGTAAGTTGGCCTGACTTATTTAATGCTTTGAGCGGACATTAGGACATTTCCACTTTTTTGACAATTTTTACGGCAAAGACAAGGAAACAATAATTTGGCAAAAAAAATAAAAAATCTACTTGATACCTTTTTTTTATCACAAAATTAATTAGTACTTTTTAGCATCCGAAATTAATGTTTGCCATTATCCAATTATTGTCCGAACGCTAAGTTTTCAATTCCAATCGATACTGATATATGCAGTCGCTTGTCCCAAATTTTAGTTAAACATCTCAGGATCTCAAGTGTGATTCCAGCAAAATTGGCAAAACCCTTGGCGTTGTGTTATCGGAGAATAAGAGAAAAATCCGATAGATTATATCGAGCCGATGATATTGATATATATTATTCAATGATGAAGTAGCCATGTTTGATGTGAGTTGCAGGCAGGTCAGTCAAATGTAAGTTGCTGTTACTGTATCTGGGGGGCAAAAAAAAGTTAATTTTCACATTTGGTCACGTGGATCAGCAGAAATTGGTGCCAAACATCTGTTTTACAATTGGTGGATGCTGCTATTAGACCCGCCCCTGACGCTGCAACCCCATGGGTGGGCATATAATTTGACACGCTGGTCACATTGGGTTGTAAAAGTTGACAAAGGGGCCGGGACAGGAGTAGATACGAAACATTGGTTTTAACCCAAGGTAAATGATGTGCAAAAGTCATGAATAAAGGCAAGAATGCTTTTAGCCATTTCTTTGTCAGCTATTGCTAAAATGCTGAGGATAATGATAATACGTATCATAAGTATAATTTGAAAAAGTTTGGTGGGCCAGATTGAATAGCCCAACCGTCCACATCTTGTCCCCGGGCCTTAGTTTGCCCAGGTCTCCTCAAACTGTCCCCAGATCACTCAGATCCGATTCAGAAGCCGCACAGATTTCTTTTAGCCTTTTATTTTAACTCTTTCTCAATTGCAGAAAAGCTAGAATTACAGGGAGCATAGTCCAGACAGGCCGTAATAAAATGCCGAAAAGGGCCAAATCCAGCCCTCGACCCATAGTTTGCTCAGGTCTGTCTTTGCTGAATGATTATTAGAATACAGTATTTTTATTTTATTAGAAAAGTAGGTAAATTCTAATGATATTTAAATTGAGCAACTGATTTTTTTTGTTTCTTGCATTTTGGAAAACCAACTTTTTCCTGAGCTTTAACTTCAAAATGTATAGAGAAATAGTTTTCAAAATGTATTTTGGCGCCACCTTCACTTCAGAAATGGTATAAAAGGCTACATATTTTTATACGGATGGTTTCCTTAAAGCAGGAAGATGCACTGTTGACTTTTACGGTTAAACTTGATGTCACGTTGTGAAATGCACTAAATGTTAACCTGTGCATACAGTACAGCCATAGGAATAGCAAGGAAAGAGCGCACACGCATACATACACACACACACACACACACACACGACATTGATAACGAAAACGTTGCACTATGCATAGACGAGGATTACATTTTGACAATCTGTTCCAAATGCCCACAACACATTGCTTGTTAAATCTCCTTACATGGTTCCAATTTCATGTGTTTTCATGTGAAAAAGGAAAAAAAAAAAAAAAACAGATTAAATTGGATCATACGGCATTTAAAAGCCGTCATTATTACACCACATTGTTTGTCTAATCTGTTTTTCTTATTATTATTTTGAAAGGACGCTCACTTTAATCGAGCAATTTGGCTCGGCCTCCATGTCTGTGGACTTAAGTCAGGATTAACGGTCACATTTTAATGGCGTGCCAGGGTCTCGGCCATGACTTTAAATAAAAAAAAAAAAACGAGCACAATAAATGAAAGCATGACCTGAATGATTCATCGTATTTATGCATGAAAATGTTTCTACGCTCCCATCGGAAGGAAGCACAGCATCCAGACTCGATGTCACTCCGACATTTTCCGGGTCGACGGCCTAAACGTAGGAACGAGACGTGTGAAATGAAAACTGAGAGTTTGAAGAAACTGCGTGAAACCTGTCATTTTCATTTAGCCAATTAGAAGAAAAACGTTTGCGTCGAGATCCGCGCATTACCACCCGAGCGTTGCACGCGGCGTTTAATAAGAAACGCCGTCTCGGTTCGTTGCCTTTCACTCTTTAGACCCGACTTCTAATTATTATTTCACTTGACCCGTTTCTGCTCTTAAAATAGCGATGAAATATACACACAGTGATGCATAAAAAAAAAAAAAAAAAAAAAAAAACCTGCACGCGTTTCTGCGTCGGAGCGCGGGGTTTTGTTTTGTATCAATATGTCGCTGTGTAATTACTAGGTGTTGGAAACACTGTAAACCTGCCAACCTGCACAGATGGATGCACATGAAATGTTTTCATTCTATAGAGTTTCTGGCATTAAGTATAGAGCTGGCTCTAAGCTGGAACTTTTGTTCTCATATGTGGTGGAACTTTTAATGCCAGCAAACTCATGCAGCCCAGCAAATATTAGGTCACCGTGGGACGGGAATTATTCAGAAAAAGTATGAATTAAACATTTTATTTCATGTAGGAATCTTCGTAAAAGTTAGTGGCCGAATGAAGACTGTATTTACAGTGTATATAGGCATTTATAATATTGATTTTTTTTCTTTTTTTTTTTATTCTGTATATGTTGCATTTTTTGACTTGGGTATGAAATATCTTTTTTTATTGCTTTTAATAATGAAATTGTGCTTTTTTTTTTTTTTTCTCTGGATATTTTGATAATTGCACATGTCATCAAATATTCTCTACCGATACTTTATCAGGTTTAAAATGCATAAACTTGTCCGGTGTTGCAGAATTTTGGTCCATCTAGAAACATGAGCTCGAATATGTCTCCGGTTTTTGCTGTTTACTTTAGTTGCTGATTAGGTGATGAATAAAAGATATGCATTCATTTGATTATAATCTCCTTTCTTTGTGCAGTTCGACCTTTCGTGTTGGCTCGGTATATGTGACGTTGCAGACCGAGGACAGATTAAATATTTTCTTGATAAACAGAACTGGAATAACTGAGGTTTCCAGGCTGCAGACTGTGTTATGCTTTTCCTCTTATCCTCTCATCCGTTGCTGGGTCTCGGGTGCAGCAGTCTCCACAAATGACGACCAAATCGCACCACACGACACTGCAGAAGAAGAGACGTTGGCATTGGTTGTAACTGTAAATTGTTCAGTGTCCAATCACAGAAGCTGCTGTGAATGAGGGCACGGAAAGGACTGGTTGTGTCGGTGGATTCTGAATCATTGGAATCAGAATCCAAAAATTTCCAAAAAAAAGAAGTGCAGACCAAACTGGTCGAAAGGTAGTGATGAAGAGAGCAGTGGTCGGGAGGAGAGGGTTGAGATGAGCATCAGGAAGTTTGAGATGTTCCCTGAGAAGCAACGTTGTGGCTTTGAAGCAACAGATAGATAGAAAAATAGATTTTTTGTAAGACGCCAATATTCATATTAATAGTTTGCAAATGGCTGGTATGAAGAAACCAACCAGATGGTGCAGTAGAAGAAGTTTGAAGATAAAAAAAATAGCTGAATATCTTCTTCTTGTCTTTTTGGTTTGTCCCTTTTTCAGGGAATGCCACAGTCAACAATTTTCCATCTCCCCTGTCTTCTCTGTATCTTCTACTCTGTCTCCAACTACCTCAATGTCCTCCCTCACTGCATCCATCAATCTCCTCTTTGTCTCCTACCTGGTAGCTCCATCTCTAGGATCATTCTTCTACCAATGTAACCACTGTCCCTCACTTGTCCAAACCACCTCAATCTGGCATCTTTAACTCCTCCCTAACCTGTACTTTATGGCTGGTCTCACAAATCATATATATATACATGTATATATATATATATGTGTGTGTGTATATATATGTGTGTGTATATATATGTGTGTGTATATATATATGTGTGTGTATATATGTATATATGTGTGTATATGTGTATATATGTGTATATATGTATATATGTGTATATATATATATATGTGTGTGTATATATGTGTATATATGTATATATGTGTATATGTATATATATGTGTGTATATATGTATATATGTGTATATATGTATATGTGTATATATGTATATATGTGTATATATTCAAACATGTACACACATATATACATATATACACATGTATTTATGTATACATAAATATATGTGTATATATGTATATATATATAGTGTGTGTGATTAAATAGCGTACATATATTGCTAACATAATTTGCATGTTTTATAACTTCAACATACCTCGTCTACATAACATAAAACATAAAAGAATATTTTCTGTGCCTGATAACTGATAATTCTGATAACTGTTATATTAACATGTCAATTTGAGGACCCACTAAACACAATAAATGTTTATAAAAGACAAAAAAAAATGGTAGTTGTGTTGACAGGGTTAGTTTTTCTCTGATCCAAAAATAGTCATTACAGTTTTACCTACACACCCCCTCATTGCCTGGAGGTGTTGCCAACTCATGGCCAATCAACTGCTGCCTTTCTTTTTCTGCCATTCTCTTAGTTGGAGAAGACAGAGAAGACAGAGACACTCTCGGCTTTAAAACAGTCATAGAGAAATGCCTCACTTCACAATTTTACAGTATGTGCTAAAAGGGATTGGTGTTAAGGAAAAAAAAAGAAACTCTGGTGTGCACTTTCAGAAGCTCCACTGTTTTTAGAGACACGGTGAGGACAGAACTGTGTGATCACAATGGAGTTATGTTCAATTTTTTTTCAGTTTTCTTCTTTTTCTAGTTTGCAGTTAAAGACAACTTTTTTTTTCATTCATTCTTCCTTATCCCTTATATCTGTATCGGTCACATGGGCAGTAGTCTCCATGACGGCCACCCAAATCACACCACACATACTGTGAGATCAGGGCAGTGCTATGCTCAGAGCGCCTCAGTCCCCATCTGGCAACTGGTGGATTCCAACCCTGAATCCTTGCTGACCCAGGTCCGCTTCCTTAACCACTGATCCACCGCTGCTGCAGCTTTTATTTCATGTATTTCTGTCAAAAGTAAGACACCTTTCATTGACTAGTTAAAGACGGACATGACGATGGAGGAATCGAGGAATAGGTGAACACGTAGGCGTACAGTTCACATTGCTGACCCCTGGTGGGGGCAGCTGAGAGATGTCCCTGTGTTGTGTAAATTAGCTGATTATGAAACGTTGATGGAGTTCAAACAGCTGCACAAACAGCAGCTCTGGGACCCGTGTAACAAAATAAGCAAATTCGCGCAAATTTCCTCTAAACAGCTGCAGATAAAAGTGATTTCTTTAATTCCTGACAAACACAAAGACATTTTTTGACCTCAACAATCCCACAAATAATCTGATGTATAACTGCAAACATATGCCAGTGCGTGCAGACACTTGGAGAGAAAACATATTCTTAGCAGACGTAGCTTTCAGCAGAACCCGTATCCATGGAAACGTCCAATTACCTGACGCAGAAACAATCGTAGTGGATGGAGTAATCCAATCCGTAACTCAGGCCCCTTTGACACACTGCGTATACGATTATATGTATTTACTCCACACTGCGTGCGTATCACTTCTAAAGCGCGTTATGCATCTGCACGGCTCACAATGGCCACATGTGGTGTCCTTTCTTCTGACCAGACATCCCGCCCACGAGTCCTGACCCATCACTCTGATTGACGGCGCTTTAAGGTTGTGCTTCTGCAAGAGCGTGGATTTTTTTTATGTGGAGGAGAAAAAAAATTAGGGCAGATCTGCATTATGTAAGCTTTGAGGAGACGTGTCAGGCGGCGTGAAGACTGCGCGTGACGGTTTACGGGACGAAGGAGAGACAGAAAGAGAAAGAATCCCTGCTACTTGCTGACATCAGGAAAAAGAAAAACAGTACAGGAATACCCCTGAGTCAGACATCTTTGATAAAGACCACCGTTCCTCTCGCGGAGGAGAGTAAAATAGACTCTAACATCTGGCGACATATGTATAGTTTCCAGTTGTTAGTCTCAGACTATGTCTCCGTCCCCGAAGCTGTTTAACTCTCGTGTTCCACCGCTCTTTCCCTCCCTTACTCTCTGAATGTGTATCTGGCTGTATAAATTATTGACTCAGACTATATTCATGCTCGCCTTAAGGTCTTCAGTCAACCACTGTGGCAATACCTGCGCTTTATTTTTCATCTTTTCACTGTTTCTGTATCAGAAACACCTGGCGAGAAAGAACAGGCCCTCGGTAATAATTAATCACTGACATCTCCAACGCAAACTGCCATTTATCTACGTCCAGCGTGGGTTATCAATGAGGTACGTCACCGTCGCCTATTGATCCGCCTGTTTCTAGGCTGCTGGGATGGAGATGTACTTTCACTCCGCGACAAGGTTTTTTTTTTTTTTTTTTTTTTTTTGCGAACGCGGTTTTCTGTACTTCTATATTTGCAGTGACTGGAAACACTAAGAGTCGTACGCGCTAATATTTATAAGAGCTCATCCTGGATTAACGCTGCAAAAACTGACAAAATCCTCCTTCATCCTCCCATTTATAGTCCTCCGCACTAAACACAAGAAGAATGGCGATTCACAAAAAAAAAAAAGAAAAAAAAAGCTTTGTGGCAAAAGCAAAATAGAAATGCTAATATAATAGGAGTGGATTACAAGTGTAAGAGAGTAACGGTGTTGACTGTTCTGTGTGAAATCTTGTTTTCCTATTGCACTAATCCCCCGTTTTGCACAGTCAAAAAGATCCAGCGCGTCCCTGATGCCCTTGAACATCTCTTAAATGGCCGTGAAAATCAGTTTATGTTTTCCGTTGCCCGAACGCCGCTGCCGCGCTGACATCCTCCGTGATGATAATGACACCATCATCACGGAGGAAACTGATCAGACTAATTGCAGCTGCTTCACAAGTGTCAGTTTTTTTCTTTTTTTTTTTTTTCTTTTTACTGTGTTAAAGATTTCAGATAATAGTTTCTACGATTGCAAACAGGGATGGGTTTTTAGAAGGTGCTGATGTCGAGAGGGGAAATGGATGAATAGATGAATGGATCGATGCTAGACACACATTAGTGCATTGCATTGCTTGTATATGCATGCATTTGTAAATGTCTTCTTCTCCTTTTTTAAGGGGTTGCCACAGCAACCCTGTCCTCACCCTGTCTTCTGCATCCTCAACTCCAACTACCTCCATGTCACTGCATCCATCAATCTCCTCTTTGTCTCCTACCTGGCAGCTCCATCTCTAGGATCACTCTTCTACCAATATAATCATTGTCCCTCCTCTGAACATGTCCAAACCAACTCAATCTGTCCTATCTAGCTTGTTCTCCAAACCTTCCTGTCTGTGTTGTCCCCCTGATTTCCTCGTTCCTGATCCGAGGTAATCCCCAGTGTTGGGACTAACGTGTTACGTAACAAAACTACTTTTCTCAGTAACTAATAACGTAACTATTAGTTACTATCTGTGGTCCAAATGGACGGTTTCTCCCGGCCACGGAGAGAGGACTGTGTGTCAGTGGAGTCTGTCTGCTTCCTGTCAGTGTGTCTGTGTGGTAACTCCCACAGTCATGAGAGAAAGACGGCCGTCCACACTATCTGAACCCATGCGTTGAAAAGAAGCGATGATTGGTTGACATAGGTTAACATTTCAGGCTAAGCCAATCAGAAAGAGACCTGGGCGGGACTTCTTGCCTTATAGGGAAATAAACACACTCACGCACACAGGGCGCGGTACAGCAGCACACACCCACAAGCAAGACGGCGGCAAGTGGCAGGTTGAGGTTACGATAACGGTATGGTATGACGTGATGTGATTTGGGTGGCAGTCGTGGAGACTGCTGCCCCCGAGACCAGGATATCCTTATGTCTTGAAAATCTCGACCTTTTATTTTTAAATGTTCCTTTTCCTTTAACCCCTCTGCAGATCAGTGATGTCTTCCTCTCTGTTGTCCTCAAGTGCCTCTAAAACCCTTGGTCTTTAATATATTATACCATCAAAAAAAAGGCCAAGAGGCAACATTTGAGAAATATGTCTTGCCTCGGAACTTAAGACAATTTTTTTTTTTTTTTTTCGTTTTTTTTTAGTGGATTTATTATGAATGCAGCACAGAGTCACCGCCGCCGCAGCGGCGTCTGCTCCTGATATGAAAAACTATGTGACCTGAGAGTTGCTGTTTTCTCCTTCACTTAAAAGAAAAAAAGAATGAGACACATATAACGCTCTGAAACGGCAGCCTCGTCTGAATGATAATGTCAAATAAGACAGGTGAAAAGGACAGGATTTCTTTTTTTTTGTTGTTGTTGTTGTTGTTGCCCGAGAGAGATGGAATCCAACTATTTTATCACAACCTGTCATGTAGAAGAATCAGCCGCAGTGATCAGTTTGTCCTTAAAAAGCCCAGTCGCGCTGATTAATCTGACGTCGAAACAAGTGTTTCTTCGCGTGAGTGTCTCATTGCAGTTCTGTGGCAGCTTGAATTTTAATGCAGCTCCTGCTGCACTGTTGAACGTCCCTTTCTCTGTTTTTCTGATCGTCCCATAAAACCAAAACCGTCTGCCGACAGAGAAATGTGATGTTCTGTTTGACGTGGGAAGAGCTGATGGTGGTGTTACTTCTAAGAAAAGGAAAACGATTGGACTAATTCTTCCATTTATTACGTTTTATTGTACATTTGAAGTAGTTTTTGACATTTAAAAAAAGAAAAAGTCGGAGCGGAGTCTCAGGAGTGAACTCCTGTGGGTTGAATAAAGTTCTGTCTGTCTCTCTATCTGTCTACGTTTTTATCTATTTATCTGTCTGTCTTTCTGTATTTTTTTCTGTCTCACTCTCTTTATGTATATCTATTTATCTGTGTTTTATCCATCTATCAATCTGTCAGTCTGTCTGTCTGTCTGTCTGCCTGCCTGCCTGTCTGCCTGTCTGCCTGTCTGTCTGTCTATGTATTTGTCTGTCTGTCTCTGTATCTATCTATGTGTCTGTCTGTCTGTCTGTCCTTTCTATGTATCTGTCTTTTTTTGTCTGTCTATGTGTCTGTCTGTCTATGTGTCTGTCTGTCTATGTGTCTATCTGTCTGTCTGTCTGTCCTTTCAATGTATCTGTCTGTCTATCTGTCTGTCTGTCCTTTCAATGTATCTGTCTGTCTGTCTATCCATATGTCTGTCTGTCTATGTATCTATCTATATATCTGTCTGTCTGCCTGTCTGTCTATCTGTCTGTCTGTCTGTCTGTCCTATCTACGTGTCTGTCTTTTTTTCTGTATGTCTATGTATCTATGTATATATGTCTGTCTGTCTGTCTATCCATCCATATGTCTGTCCTTTCTATGTATCTGTCTATCTATCTATCTATCTACCTATCTATCTATCTACCTACCTATCTACCTATCTATCTATCTATCTGTCTATCTATCTATCTATCTATCTATCTATCTGTCCATCTGTCTATCTGTCCGTCTGTCCGTCCATCCCGTGTTTACATTTTACAACTTCTATCACAAACTGATTGGAGATGAGACCCTAACCCAGTGAGTCTAATCCATTTCTACTTCTTAAAGAAGCAGTTTTAACGTAACGTCTGTGTTGTTTTCAGTCTCTCTGCAAACGCTGGACTTTCAGATCAGCCCCGATGCCATAATAGTGAAATTCTTCCTGAGTGTGGACTGCAGTGCGGTGCACTTGAAATACGATCTGAAAACCTCAATCATACTCCTCGATGAGACGTCTTAAAGGAACTCGCTGCAGCGAATGGCAGCTGATGCCAAGGTCTCTTATCTGACTGTGGTGGACAGAGCTACAGTAAATGAAGATGAACTGGTACAGAAGCGTCTGCAGAGACACACACACACACACGCATGAGTCGTCTCACTCTGCAGTCTGTCAGATTCTATCCTTTCTCGCCTGTTTGTTGGTAATTTCCTACTGGCTTGTATATAATCATAATAATCTTAAATTTTTCTTTTTTTTTTTTTTTTTTTTTCTTTTTCTTAAGTGCAGTATTTTTGCAGTCCACATTCCCTGGCACGACGTCAGATAAATAACACGACTTGTACCGAGCTGATGGAGATTTATTGCCTTGCTTAAGGGCGCAGCAGTAGGGACAAATATTTGGAGTGACAGGAGAATCTACACGATGTTGGCCCTCATTTCTAAACATGCTGTTGGCATCTTGTTGATTAATACCACCGTACACCGGGTGTTAAAATGCGGCCGGAATTACGAGGTTGTCGAAATTGCAGTCATATTCGGTGATTTCTCTGAAATTGTAACGTCGGTTTTATCTTGTTCTTTTCTCAGATGCCGTTACTTACAACGTGTCGTGTCATGGATTTTAATACTAATGTTCAAGGTTACTGTGATAATGGAGCATGTTTTTTTGCATCTGCCCCCCGGGGGGCGGTTGCCAGATGTGCTGATAGGGCAGATGAAGATACATTTATTTAAAAAAACAAAGTCGTTCATCTAATAGATGTCATAAAGAATCAGCCGTATCGTCGTGAGTTCGCTGTTGCTAGGCGAGCCGAGGGGGTTCAGTCCGCCGCTGCCCCACGGTGGCCGAATGTCATCGCATGTGTCATCAATTCACGAATCAATTAATCAAGTGTAATTGTCACACGCTGTCTCCACAGGCCTCATGCTGCAATCACAGTTAACCTTGAAAATTAGTTGGGGTTTTTTGTTGTTTTTTTTTTTTTTTTTTTTTACAGCACAATTAGTCGCTTTATGGCCGACAGTGTTTGTGACATTGGATTTTGGAAGGTTCTTAGAATGTATCTGATTTGACAAACTTTAAGAATTTAAGTCCGTGGTTTATAGGAAGTGATCACAACGACATTTGTGTTTGTAGCGTAAATAAATACTCTATAAAAGGGGTGTCCGATATTACTTTTGCCGATATCCAATATTGCCCAAACAGTGCAATGGAAGTTACCAGAGCATAAAAATAAAAAAAAATAAATAAAACCAGTACAATGACACTAAACAATTTGACATATAGACATAAATCTAAAAAACACAGTTGAAGTTCTTCCAGGAAAAAATCAAAGTTGCAAAATGTCATTTAGTGATATGTAGTTACGTACATACTCTAGAGCAGCCATGGGAAAACTAAGGCCCGGGGGCCAAATGCGGCCCGCTGAGCTTCTTATTACGGGCCGCCAACCTTGTCCAAATTATTATTTTTTTTTTATATTATCATTATACTTATGACCTTTGCTTGCAATGCCCCTTTTTCCCCAGTACATGGTGTCATAAAGTGTATTAGAAATATAGCATCTTAGGTTTTACGCAGGACTTTTACGTATCTCAGTATCACGTATGTCTCGGCCCTCGTGTCCAATTTTAGGATTTGCTTGTTTTTTGGGGAAATACAAAATTGTGGATTTTTTTTAAGCCTAATAAATGTAACACTGTAATTATTGAGAGAAGATACTTTCTCAAAGTTAACATTTATTTACGTTTTTTTTGTTGTTGTTGTGGTAATGGCCAGAAGGTCATTCTGTTCGGGTGGTTTTGTCCGTAAAGTTTTTAATCCACTGTTCTATCACACGGTGGAAGAATCTGCGTTAGACTCTCTCTCTCTCTCTCCCTCTCTCTCTCGTTGAAACTTTTTCCGTGATGAGTTCAAGGCACTGTGAGATTCTCCTGCCAACAACTCCTGTGACAGGTTCAGAATGTGCAGTGCTTCTCCAAAGCACTTTTTCATGTTTCTGTCTCTTTTTCGCCTGTGTGTGCTTGTGGGATTTACAACAAGCTGCAATGGATCAAGACAGATGGCAACGTCGGGGGTGCGGGGGTAACCGTCTGCCGAACCTTTGGAAACAATGGCACACATCGGCTGTCAAACAAATAAATCACCTCTCGCTGAACTTGTGTTAGTAGAATTGGATTGCGTCTCGGGCGGGACATCGGATCTCGCGAGAAAACATAGGGACCGTGCGAGACTCACGCTCTGGCGGCCGGTCCATAGTATCTGTTCGGTGCCGTGCGCATCCACGCTGCCTTATTAAATACATTGCTTTTGTGCCGAGAGCATCGTTATATCCCCTCGAATGCATCAGGGCAAAAAGGCTATCGTGGATTTCCATAAATTGAAGTAGCAAATAGGTCATAAATATCATTAATATTCCAAGAGCAGTACTTCAAAGAGTGGTGAGCCTGCGCATTAACTACGTTTGACCGTTTATATCTCCGCTCATTAGCCAGTCTGGGAGCTATTTTTTGCTGTAGGCCACGTACTGTAGGCTGGGGGAAAGTGCATCAAAAGCCACCTTTCAAGTTCCTTAAACATCACGCAGCTGCACGGCTACTAACAAGCAGGGAGGCTGAAGGACTTCCACAGCTCTCTCAGTGTCGGCTCCATTGTCCTACAGAAGTGAAATCGCAATTTACGTGAGAACGCGCTTCAGTCCTTCACTGTTGTCTCAATAACTGAGAGGCTAGTCGTTTGGGGCGAACGCTGAGATTTCCCGGGATTTTTTTTTTTTTTCCTAAATGGCATGTCAGATTTTTCCGGCCAATTAATACGAGGCTTCAGTGCTTTTGACAAGCGTTGCTTGAAATTTCCACCAACAAAATGTCACGCCTTTACAGCACTTTGAAAAATGCAACAACACAGAGTAAAAGAAAGTACAAATGGTGACATTTAGCCGAGATGAAATGGAACGTGAGCTGGGAGTTGCGGCCGCGGCGGGTGATCTGAGGATCTCCAACAAGAGTCATAATTTAATATGAGGCTTTAAAAAATTAATGTGCTTGTTATGTTAATTAATTTGTGGGGATTAATTGCATTAACATGACGTTGAGTGCAGTTTAAAGCATAGGGGGAGAAGGCTGTGCACTCTGTAATGAGTAATTTCCCAAAGACTGGGTTGCGACCCTCACGTAGGACATGAAAGATATTTATTGGGTCGCCTCACATCATGTTTCTGAGGAGTTTAAAAGTAAATTTTGCTGGTTCAGTTGCTGTTATTCATTGTTTTAAAATACGATTGTTCAGATATCACTTAGTCAACAATAGGCAGATTGTGATTTATCGTGATTTATCGTGATTTATCGTGATTAATTGTGATTCATTCGCGATTAACCAGATCAGTAATGTTAACTCTCCAAAAGATTTGATTTGATTAAAAACATTACCTGAAGAAGTAGTAAAATTAAGACTGGGTTGCGACCCCCACGTAGGACATGAGAGACATTTATTGGGTCGCCTCATATCGTGTTTCTGAGGAGTTTAAAAGTAATTTTTGCTGGTTTAGTTGTTGTTATTCATTGTTTTAAAAAGATTGTTCAGATATCACTTAGTCAACAACGGCGTCGCCCAATAGGCAGGTTGGGATTAATCGTGATTTATCGTGATTAATTGTGATTAATCGTGATTTATCGTGATTAATTGTGATTAATCGTGATTTATCGTGATTGATTGTGATTCATTTGTGATTAAACGGTATCCTTGTGATTAACCAGATCCGAAATGTTAAATCTCCAAAAAGATTTAATTTGAAAAATTAAATCTTGTTAGTAAAATTAAGGCAACACATTAAAGCACTTTATTTTAATGATCCTATTGTTTTTACTATTCCTGAGAAACTTGTCATTGAACTCTCGGATAAAAAGTCACCTTTACATATATATTTATATATATATTTCTTTCTGCCGACTCTCTGCGAGATCAAAAAGCAAAGAGCCATAAATCTGGCTGAGTTTTGCACAAGAAAGGGTCAGAACAAAGAAAAGCAGAACCCCGTGGTTCTCAAACACAGTGGTACGTGCATCTGCAGCATCAGCTGCAACAGCAGGTGACCACTGTCCTGACCTTCTTCACTAAACTAACACACAGTATTAACTCATGCCTGCCCTGAAAGAAACACTGCCCTTTCAAAGTAAAACGTGTTAATAAGGACGTGTATTCTTGCTTTAGAGCAGTGTGGACCGCAGGCAGGACAGTTGGTACCTGCGTCCCGTGTCTACAGGGCTGAGCTTTTCTTTGTTGAATCCTCCAATCTGTGGTCTCTTCTTCCAAACTTGACCATGTTGAACATTCCCAATATCGTTTGTGTCCCTCACACCTGCAAACCATGCAACCTCCTCTGCTCGTTGGGCATTTTTGATGCAGCAAGAGACAGATCTCATCATGGCCGTCTGCTGGTTTCTAATTAAAGACACCCTAAGGCCTCAGGAGTCATGCATACTCAGCATTACTTCCAACACTCTCCACCTTTTCGACATGTAATTGATTGTCAACGGTGACGGTTCTGAATCCTTTTCTACGCTCTGCTCCGGAGCGTTGTTTGTTAGTGCAGTATTTCCCAGTCTTTTTGGATCCAAGGCACATATTATGCAACAGAAAAACTCCACAGCACATCACTTAACGAAGAAGTGATGTGCTGCGTCAAAATAAATATATATATATATATATATATATATATATATTATCTTCAGTATACTCTCAAATTCTTCTTCTATTTTTATTTTGGCTTGTCCCTTATTTAGGGGTTGCTACAGCGAATCAACATTTTCCATCTCCCCCTGTCTTCTGTATCTTCTACTCCAACTACCTCCATGTCCTCCCTCACTGCATCCATCAATCTCCTCTTTGCCTCCTACCTGGTAGCTCCATCTCTAGGATCATTTTTCAACCATTGTATTCACTGTCCTTCCTCTGAGGGTTTGGACATGTCCAAACCGTCTCAATCTGGCTTCTCTGGCTTTTTCTCCAAACCGTCCTGTCTGTGTTGTCCCTCTAATCACCTCATTCCTGATCCTGTCCATCCTTGTCTCTCCTAAAGAGAACCTCAGCATTTTCATCTACGCCACCTCCAGCTCTGTCTCCTGTCTTCGTCCTATTGGTAGTGTCGCTAATCAATACATCTTGGCTGGTCTCACATTTGTCCTGTAAACTTTTCCCTTCACCTTAGTTGACTCTCTTCTATCACACATCACTACTGACACTTTTCCAGCTGTTCCATCTATTCTTCAATTTGCTCTCAAATTACTTACGTATTTTACATAAACAGCTGTAACTGTTTAGTTGAACACAGGGCTGATATTCTAGCAGGAATTGAATAAAACGTTCCGCACTAAACAAAAAATAACAACAAATTACAAATCTCTGCATTCCGCCCCCTATGGGACAAATAAAATGACAAGATTACAAGATTTTTTTTTTATTTTTTTTATCAGTACATATATAATTTCAGTATTAAAACGAGCATGTTGACTATCAACCCAAGTCATTATTAATGTGAGCGTTTCACTTATCACCAGTTTCATTGTTTTGAAGCCTTTGTTCCCAGCGTGTCTTCAAGTCGTGACAAATGTTCAGACCGACCCTCAAACCTTTGCTTCAGCCCCGACTTTTCTAGTTCTTTTATCAGAGGTACACACTTATCACCACAGGAGTAGACAGGAAAGCAGATAAAAAAAAAAAAAAAAATTAATCTGACACGCAATGGCAGCGCCACCTGCTGCAGCTGAGCCCCCTGAACATGTGCCCCTGAAGGGTTGGCTAATTATGGTGCTAAAAGCAGCTCCTCATACATCACATTAGCCACAGTAATGTTTAAGCCCAGTCAGTTCTTTTGACAATGTGTGGTGATGAGAGTCAACCCTCTAACTGGTTTACAATAGGAAAACACATAAGAACGTGAGTTAAATTATTCAAAGGTACTATTTCAGAATTCACATTGTGTTTTAATAATTCATCACGCACCACGGAAATAAGAAAACACCTAGAGTTAGGAGCTGTACATGCACATTTTTGAATTTCTCCTTGAATTGTAAAGCAACAAAAGTACAAAAAGGGATGAAAGGAACGATAATTGAATAAAGGCAAGGAATCTTTGAAGCCTGCTCACATTAGCGCCAGAACTTGTCCTGGCATCTTGTCAGTTGGTTGATCTTGATGGCTTCATTTTTTTCTTTTGCCCAAAGGCTCAACTCTGACACAGGTTCATCTCCTCACCTAGCCACCGGCTTCCAGATCAAAGCCTGATACACTCAAAGGGAAAAGGAGTCAGATGAGAAAAAGTTGGTCGCCATGGCAACGCCGAGCACTTTTTTTTTTTTTTTTCTCAAAGTCGCATACTTTGTATTGTTACAAAGAGCGCCGTAGTGCCGACTGTATTAATCAACATCGGTTTGCGTGGCTGTGATGCAGCTTTGTTGTTAAGGGTTTTATCACAGTTTGGACATAAAAGGTTTGCCTATGAACCCCGTGATACGGTGCTCACTGGTGACATGAAATCCTCATTAATGCAAAAAAAATACTCTTTCATCAAGCTGTTTTTATGAGAAAATAGAGTTTTAATAACATCTACTCTGCATAATTTCCCCTTCTGCCCCTCCCAGGGGCTTGAACCTTTCCTGGCACCAGAGAATGGCCACATCAAATATTCAAACTCGGATTTCTCCAATCTGCAGGACAGCGTCCTTGGGAGTCCGACGTCTCCTGTATAATTAAGTTGTCGGGATTAAGGCAGGGGTGGAGCCTAATCAGCAGAAGGATTGGACGATAAGCATTAAGCCACAAAGACAGACGTTAATAAGAACGCCTCTGATCAGAAGGCTGCGCTAATGCACCAGTCCTCAGGAACGAGGTCAACCAATTTCCACGAAGTCGAATCTGAGTCGACCCAGGAGTCAGAACCCAAACACTTCACAGCGATGGTGAAGGTGGAGAACGCATTTATTGGATGCGTTGCACGTCAGCAAGGAGGGTTGAAATTAAAGCTAGTGACGTTCCTAAAAAATAAGGCTGACCATTTACCTATTATGACCATTAAGGACCATTTGTAGTCGGAGGAGGGACAGTGATTATATTGGCAGAAGAATGATCTTAAAGATGGAGCTACCAGGTGGGAGACGAAGTAGATTGGTGGATGCAGTGAGGGAGGACATGGAGGTAGTTGGAGTCTGGAAATTGTTGACTCACTGTGGCAACCCCTGAATAAAGGGACAAGCTGAAAGAAGACGAAGAAGGACCTTTTTTGTTGTTGTCCTACTATACTGGACCAGGTCTCCTAATGGGGACCAAAGTTAGGTCCTGATAAGACAGGCCCTTATTTCCCTCTGGTAACATTAATGATGACAGAAGTGGAAGTTATGGGTCGGGATTCTTACCACCTGTATTTAGTCGATAGGCTAATCCAGGCATGGGCAAACTAAGGCCCGGGGGCCAAAATGCGGTCCACTGAGCTTCTTAATGCGGCCCGCCGACCTTGTCCAAATTAAATAATTTATTTACGTTATCATTATACTTCTGCCCACTGCCTGCAATGCCAACTCTTTCCCCAGTAAATGGCGTCATTAAGGGTATTAGAGATGTAGCATCAGGACTTTTACGTGCCACTTATCTTAGTTCAAGTTAATCCTCCATCTTTCTGCTCTTGACTCGGCCCTTGTGTCTAATTTAAGGACCAGTTGTGGCCCCCGAGTCAAAAAGTTTGCCCACCCCTGGGTTAATCAGTTGAAAGTTAAGCTTCAGGTAAAAGCAGCTCTCAGCAGGATTTAGGATTTAAATGAAGAGAAATTAATGTGGACTCTCTGAACAGGAAGAGCTGTTTATAGACGCCTGGTGGGATTTTTTTTTTTTTTTTTTTTTTTTTGGAGAAAATTTATAATTATGCCGTTTCCTACAGAGTAAGGGAGTTTTCCGTGGTTCAAGATTGAGTTTGGAGTTAGATTGAGAATTGAGTCACACGGTATGAATGTAAGTGTACGGATTAGGATTAGGTTTATATTAGTAATGGTTAGGGTGATGGATTGTGTGCGTGTGTGTCTGACATGGACATAAAGGGGACGGGGGGTAGGGGTGGGTGTCTTGGAGCATCATGTCTGTACGACTACTACACATTAATACAGACTTATTCCTTTAAGCTATGGTATTAAAGTCAGAAGGTCTGACTTGAAGACGACTCCTCGGCGAGGGACACGTGAGCTCCTGCTCGGAGTCCACACTCGGAGTGAGCGATGGTCAGCCAGCAAATTGTCTTCGCAACATGACGCTAATGCTAATTTGAATGTTTTTCGCCAGACAACAATATGGTTTTACAGTCAGGTTACGCCCAGTTTTGAAAAAACCGAAATCCGGAATCGATCCATGTAGCTCCATACCCCATTCCTTTGGAGAGAGGTGGTGTGAATCCCAATTTTGCAATGACAAGGAATTTGCTTTCCTTCCGCAGCACTAACAAACGGACAACGTTTTATTGAGTTTCTGCTGATGCTGAGAACTTTTATCTCCATCTCACCCAGACCTCCTTTACTCTGCGGCGCTCCATTTACTCTTTTCGTCTTTGCTTATCTGGATCTAGGTCACGGGGGCAGCTGTTTCAGCAGGGAAGCCCAGATTGTCCTCGCCCCATCCTTTTTCTCCGGCTCCACTGGTGAGCTTCCCGTCCTCACAGAGAGATGCGATCTCTGCAGCATGTCCCGGGTCAGCCTCGGGGTCTCCTCCTGCACGGAGCACGCTTGATCAAATGTAGCACGCTGTTTCTTTCCCTCTCCCCCTACAGGACGGTCCCGAGAGACATATTTGTACAACGCTGTTGCGAAACTTGCGAAAACATCAACAAAACGGAGTGGATTTATAGAACAACACAATGTAGTTCTACACCTTGTTGAGATATATGAGGCATATTTCTTTTCTGTTTATTTGTTGTTGCCCAGAACTTTTCCCCATTAGCAAACAGATACATCAGGTACAACAGCGACTGGTGAGTGTTTTGTCCCGAGGTGAGAAATAATCAGGGAGTTTTGTTGTTTGATGTGTTGTTCCGTGAATCCCGGACATTGAAATAGAGTGAGCAGTCATTGTTCCCCTCTGTTTTGAAACCAGCTGCCAGCGTCATGAGTGGGAAATGTTCTTCAGTGATGCGCACTGAAGCACAATGTTTCACAACGTCAAGGCAATGTGGATGCACCGGAAAATTGATCAATTATTTATGTATAGATTCCATTGGAACAGTGGAAAGATTTTAGATTTCATCATCCACTGTCTGCAGCTTGTTACTTCATGACATAATCAAGAGACTTGATGACAAAGGCGAGGATCTGGGACGGAATTCATTTGTTGCTCCTCTGTCCGTCTCTGCAAACTCTCCCCTCCGGAATCCCGATATTCGAGGCTCGGGTTCGGGAGACGAAATAATTCATCATTATTGAGTAGTGAGGACACCACTGCTTTGGTAACTAAAGTCTAATTACAGGATGAAAAATTAATTGGGTTTGAGCGGGAGATTATTTTCTGTGCACTTAACAGTCAGTAGGCAGGTTTTAATTTATGCTCAGAGATTGGCTGTACATCACTCCGAGGAACGCCATTACCAGATAATGCACGGTGTGCTCCCTCTTTTTTACGAGACAAATTCTGATGGTGCTTTTTCAGCGTTTTTTTTTTTTTTTGCAGGTGGACTGATTGAATGTGTTGACGCTAGAGGTGGTGCATCACCTCTTTCCAACATTTTCTTGCTTTCATTCCTGATAGAACGAGGAATTACACTCGTGCACGGCGCAGTACGCGCACCGGAATTTTGTCAAACAGAATTACTACATGGCCCGGAGTCAGTCTCAGAATGCTAAATGTTTATAAGGTAGCCAGGAAATCCCTTGCTCTTTTACTTCCTTGAATATTTCATGGACGTGGATGTATGCTCCGGCTTTAACACGCTGTGGAGTTGCCTCATAGTAAAAGGTAAATTAATCATTATTCTATATATGTTTAATCCACTGGTAATCATAATAAATCATGATAATTCAACATAAACAAACATTCCTCAAAGTCATATCAAAGTGAATTGCTTTTACGGAAAAACACTGCATTTTTACATCTATAACATTGATGTAGTCTAATCTGATTAGATTTGATCTAATCTAATAATGAGCAAACGTTACATTTTCACTTTTACTATGTCACTTCTAAACGAACTACCGATTATTTATGCATCAGTTAATCTATTCTAGTCTTATCTAATATCAAACCTAATGTTTTTTGATGCAATCTAATCTAACTAAATTAACTTAATCTAGTCTACTCTAATGGAATCTAATCTATCGTCTACTCCAAGCTATTCTAGTGAAATCAACTTTAATCTAATTTAATCTAATGGAATGCATTCTATTCTATTCTATTCTATTCTATTCTATTTCTTAGTAATATAATCAAATTAGACACAGTTGGTGGCCTAGTGGTTAAGGAAGCGGACTCGGGGCCCCCGGTACAAATCCCCCTACCGCCCCCGCCCCCTCACACACACACACACACACAAAAAAAGATAATATGATGAAAGATAATTATCTTTATTGAAGAAACCAAAGGTTCATAGAATTATTTTTTTTACTTTTTCAAAATAAAAAGCCAATGCTTTATCCATCAATTAATCAGGTCTGGTCTAATCAAATCTATCTTCTAATCTAATCTAACTAAATTCATTTAATCTTATCTACTTCCAGTTCAATTTAATTTTGCAAAAGCAAACTGAATTTATTCTATTTCTTACAAAACTAAACACATCCAAGTGAAGTGAGATAAAACTGAATCAACATAATTTTCAGATAATCGTACGATGAACAAACAATTGTAGAATACAATTCCTATTAATACATTTTTAATTTTTTTTTTTTTAAGAAAAGCTTAATGTGAGTTTGCAATATAGTAATTGTAATTATAATAATAATATTAACAATAATAATGATGATTTCATCAACATTTAATGTTTTACAAACATTTGATCATTTATTTAAAATGTTCTTTCGCAGAAACCAGAAAAAAATACACAAATGAATGTTGTTTCGAAACAGGGCATGTCAATACACACATAAGCAACCTAAGGCTCGGGGGCTGGATGCGGTACATTTGGCTTTTTCAATATGGTCCACCAGACTTGTCCAATATATTAAATATATAAAATATATTATCATCCTCCTTCTGTCTTTTCCCTGTAAAAGCCAAACTCGTTCCAATAGAGTCAACAAGATGCTAAAGTTTAACATTTAGGCCTTTATTCAATACTTTACTCATCATTTATCTTAATTCACACAAATACTCAAATCTTCCTGACACTGAATTTTAGCACCACCTGTTGCCCATGAGTCAGAATAATTGCCCAGGCTTGTATTAATAAATGGCCACAGGTGTAAATGTTAGTATGAATGGTTGTTTGTCTCTATGTGTCTCTACGTGCCCTGGAGTGCAGTAATTGTCCAGCAGGTGGCTGCACGGACTGGTTCAGTCCTTACAGATGCAGAGAATGAATGAATGAATATGGTAACAACCTCAGAGCGTGGAGCCAGTGACCCCGACACGTGGTAGGAACATTAATATACAGACCATTACACCGAGCGGTTGGAGTGACAGCGCGTGGAATCGTTGGAATAAATAACAGATAACTGTTATTTGTCACCTGGCCGAGCGGATCGCTGTTTGTTTCCGTGAAGCATTCTAATATATTTCTGCTAATCCCTTTGAGTTTCTCAGCCAACAGCTCTCACTTCCCCATTCAACCCTCTTTCCAGTAGTAACAACAGGCAGCTCCACGCCATCTGGCTGCCACCAAATGGCAGACAAATAAAAGCTCAAGCTGGTGAGCGTAGTGGCACAGTGAGAAGCTAATAAAACTATTCCTGGCTGGGTGTGCTTCGTAGAGCATTTGTTTAATCAAATTTGTAGTGGTTTTTTTTGTTTTTTTTTTCGCTTCTTTTGTCTGACGCGATCAATCATAGGTTTCCTGGTTGACCTTGGGGTTCGTACTGTCGCACTGCTTTGTTGGGTTTTGTTTATGTGGCAAAAAGACAACAAAGACACAAGAATATGTCATTTATATCATTTAGGACAGGCCTGGACAAACCTTTTTTGACACAATTGGTCCTAAAAGTGAATACAGGGGCCGAGTTCAGAGCAGAAAGATGGAATCGTTCATTTGGACTAAGAAAAATCGCATGTAAAGTCATGTATAAAACCTAAAATTCAACATTTTTATGACGTAATCTTCAGGTGAAATGCACTACTGCATGGAAAAGGTAGAAGTGTCATGATAAAATAAATTAATTATTTAATTTGGACCAGGTCAGTGGGCCGCATTGAAATACTCAACGGACCGCATCAGGGCCCCCGGGCCTTAGTTTGTCCATGCCTGCTTTGGGACAAACGACAGTCAAGAGAGCAACTATAAGCTGTAGAAACTACAGGTTCTCAGTCATTCACATCATAGTTGAAGGGTTAGGATAGGCAACTGGACAATGCCATTTTTGGCCACACGGGGCACTGTCATTTCATCGCTAATGTACTTTTTTAAAAAAAACTAAAAAAGAGAGATGAAACATTTTCCAAAAAATATAATGTACATTATTGATGGAATTACAGTGCCCCGTGTGGCCATAAATGGTATTGGTTTAAATATATTATGGACTTAAACATTGCTTGTCTTTGTACAGTCATGCATGTTAAAGAAAAAAAAAAACGATTATGGCTCATCATAATGAAACAGCGTCTGTGCATAGCCCTGGGTGGATGTGTGCTATAATGAATGCTGCTGTGAGCAAAAATAATCCGGGTGACCAAATTCTTCAGAGACCACAAATGTGGTTGTGCGACACAATATTTAACATCCCACACGTCGGAGGTTAGAAAACACAACTTTTCACAAATCCAGTAGCTTTATTATTTACAGGTTTCCTTAAATAGGTTGATAGAACGGGAATTAATTACAACAGTGCATCCTTTAATTACTGCCATTTTTCTTTTGGAAGTCCCAGGCCTGAATAAATGAAGAGGGTTGCATCAGGCAGAGGCCTAAGGCAAAAAACCTGTGCCAAATTACATATGCAGGTTATCCACTGTGACGGAGCCTGGAGGGAGCAGCTGAATGCGATTCTTTTTTTTTTTTGAATGCGTTTCTTTTTTTTTTTTTTTTTTTTTTGGAGCTCATTATTTGTGTCTTGTGTTTGAGTGGCCAGGCTCGGTGCTCGGTGGCCTGGCTGCAGCCAGGAGTTGACCGTTGTGTTAATTAATAAAAGTAAAAGATTAGTTTGAAACACGCGTAGCATTTCAAAGCATCAACAAAGCAGCACCGCCGCAGCCGACGCGGTGAAAAACAGCGAGCTGCGAGACCAGAGTGAGGAGAAATCCTGAGGTTCGTGAGTCTTCGCTCTGCTCACATCCCAGTGGCCCCTTATTGATCTCATCATGCTGTAATGGTGATTTTATTTATTTATTCACTTGTTTTTTGCATTGTTAAAAAAAACATGAGTTTAGTAACTCTTCGGGGTAAAGTTGACTAACTTTGACCAGGCAGTACTTCAGAAGTGAATATTTTATTTTCATCCTCACGAGACTTTTTTTTTTCTTCCGTCAGTGCTGAACAGGCTGCACAGGTCTCCGCCATATATGGACGACAGCAAGGCTACGATATAATCGATTTCATCGCCTAATACTACTGTATCATATCGTATTGTATTATATCACTTGCGATTAGATTGTATGGTAATAACTATGATTCGATCTAATCTGATTATATGAATTGTTATTAGAGATGTCCGATATTACATTTTCTGATTTTGACGATATTGCGAGAACGCTACATATCTGATTACAGCAAATTTGACAAAACAGGGTGTGTCATCAGGTTGTAAATATCAAAGATTCTATACCGATCTTACCGATATTACATATTTATGCTAACAAAGGCTTTCTGTGGGCTCACCACCTGCAGGAAGGTACAGTATGGTGCAATGTGATTTGGGTGGCAGGTGTGGAGACATATCGTATTGTATTGAATCTCTTGTGATCAGATTAGTTGTTGACAACTACGAATTGATGTCTTCTGATCTGATTTTATAAATCATTATTAGAGACGTCCGATATTAACATTTGCTTATTTTGACGGTGTGTGTGTGTGAACGCCAAATATCTGTCTCTGAATCAATACCGATATATAGATGCAACCAATTGTGCCCAAATGTAATGTAAAGATCTTGTGCGATTCCAGCTAATTGGCAAAAAAAGTTTACGAACATGTACGTAACTTTGTACAAATACATGTCATCACGAGACTGTTTTCTCAAGCCTACGATACAGCTGGTTTATTGTCATTTTCTAATAGTATTGATTGTATCATAAGGTATTGTATTGTATCATATTTTACTGTTGACTTTCATTCGATCTGATCGATTTTATGAATTGGTATTGAGATATTAACGTTGATTTTGACGATATTGTCCAAACGCTAACATCTGATTCCGATATCAATATATTCTGAGATATATGCAGCCAAATGTGCCCAGATATAATGTAAAGATCTCAGGACTTCAGGTGCGATTTCCTCAAATTTGGCAAAACCCAGGTTGTGTGATCGGATTGTCCGTATCAAAGATTACGATTCTGATCTTACCAATGTTACCGAATCATGCTAACAAAGGCCAAGCGATAAGATCAGACTTCACTAATTGCTATAAAAATTTACTTTAAACAAATTTTAACTTTGCCTTTATAGTTAAAGAATACAAAGTGATGTTTTATTGTAACAATCAGTGTTTCGGAGGAACAAGGAAAACGGACTGGGGTCCAGAGCTGTCTCTTATACACATCTTTAATTAATAAAAGTAAAAGATTAGTTTGAAACAC
>JAFBJS010010237.1:0-11215 GCA_016785265.1 Paraplagusia blochii | reverse complement strand
CCCAGGTGATAAACCTTTAGTGGAACAAGGCATTAAGATGAACAAGGAATTGAAGAAAACAGCAGAGTGGTCTAATCATTTTTTTCCATGACTGTAGGTCAGCTGGACCTATATAATAATGAACTATTGTCCTGTCACGGAGTGTATCTTCAGTGAGAAAACATGGCATTTACAGCGAGCATCTTCATCAGTCCACACTGAGTGAAGTGCAACAGTAATAAACAAAAAGCAGACAAATCCACTCTGGTCTTTGGGTGAGGAAGTTTAATCTGTGATCAATGATGGCAAATCTCGAACTTAGTTAAGGTAATAAAGGTCTGTCAATAAAGCGACATGTTCTGAATGCCAACACTTCGCTCGTGTCTCTGCGGCTTTCGGTTGAGCAGAGTGCGCGTGTGTGTGTGGAATTTTAAAGGCAGGGACGTTGAAAGCCACCGAAGGGGTCACAGGAGGAAGTGGCGCTGAAAGGGAGTGAAAGAGAAACTGTCTCAACGGCGGCGAATCTCTGGAGAAAACCACTTGCATAATTGTGCCACCTTCTCCGTCTGTTTACGCCCGAGAACGTGTGATGTTTTGTTTTGTTTTTTTTTTTCTTGTTTGTTTGTTCTACGGCACAAAGTAAAACAGGAAATCGTGCAGAAGCATGAGTGGGTAATGTTGATGCAAGATTAGAATGCAGTGGATTAGCCCTCAGGCTGGAGAAAAGCAGAAGAATTGACATGCAGATAAGATAAGGGATTACTGAGGGAGCATTCACTCTGCACCGAGACATCCTTTAGTGACTGGAGAGGAAAACGCCGTGGTCACCTTTTTAATACCAGTAACTGAGTGAAATGACTATCTGCTTTCATTTGGGACGGGTTAATTAATGTCACCTATCTGTTCGTTGCGCTATAGTGCAGAACAGTTGGTTCCTAACAGGGTTATTATGGAATACAACAGAACTATTGTACACCCAGTTCCAATCTGAGCTGATGATCTGAGCTGCTGCTCTACATTCCCTGCACCGCTGTGCTGTTGTCAGCAGCCTCTATTCCCAAAACCTGTTCACTGTGGTTAGCCCCGTCCTGGAAACAGTCAGACTTTGATGCATTTATGATATTTCTCTTCAGATTTTTTTTTTTTTACATTTCCCCAAGCGTTGCATTTGAAACCAAAGATAATTTCATCGACGTAAGAAAGTGAATCCTCGAACTTCAAACGTCTCACTTTCTGCTCACTCACAAGTGTGTAATTTGTGACTGCAGGCAAAGCAAACATGAAAGTTGACAATGATTTGCCTTTTTACTTTATCTGTGATGGAAAGCACAGGTGTAAACTGATTTAATTGTATCTTATTGAAATATTTTTTTCAGGTTTAAAGTGTTTATTTTTTAACTAATTATTTTTCTCTTTCAATTTCTATAAACCTATAGTCTATATTCAAATAATTCTGTAAATATTTCCACTTAAACATCTATGACTCTGTGACATCTAAGAGATTTTTGGGTGGATTTATTTTTAACCTGTGTTTTTAGTTGAAGACTGACCTCTGCTGGCGACTTGTAGCATAACACATAACCACAAACCCAGTCTCTTACCATTTATTACTATCCCCATTATTTATTATTCTCTTCTCATTCATCCTGAGCAGAGAGTCGTGGCGGCTCAGCAGCCCGGTCTACCTTTCTTCCTGCAGCTTCCTCCGGTTCCTCCTGGGGGGATCATCAAGAGTTTGTCCTGCACGCTGACAGATTAGGTGTTGATTGAATATGTTTCTCTTCCTCTCTGTGCAGCATGTCTCACATCAGGAAGTGAGAAAATTAAATGAGGACAACAAGAGTGAAAATCAGTTTCCTGATACTGTCAGGAGGAGTGTGCCTGTGCCCTCCTGGTTTTCAGCTTGAATTTAAGAGTAATGACTCGAGGATTAATCAAAATCAACTGCTTTTGGCTGGATTAACACTTCCTGAAGCCTGTGGCTAATCACTAGGATGAGGCACTTCATATGGTGCCCCGATCACAGCAGGTGAACTGATACATCGGTGCACACAGAAGTCCATAGAACCAATCTACAACACACGAGAGGTTCAAGCAAATTAGCAATTTGTGTAAGCTGTAGGGGCTGTAGACCAGTGTTTCACAAACATTTTTTTTTCTGTGGACCCACGGTTTAAAAGCCACAACCCTTAAAAAATAAATAAATCATAAAATAAAGGTGTAATTGACCGGTGTTGAACAGGAAGAAAACCTCAATTAATACATGTTTAGATACCCTAACCCTAACCTTGAGTTGGTCCTGCAGGGCTGCGTCTGTCCCACGAACCTGTGCATGTGCAAACCAAGTGCACACAACATTGAAAGCTGACCAGCTTCTTGCATCATTTTAATTTAATTCCCTTAAAAAACTGGAGAACTGGCATCTCTATGTTGACTGGTGTCAACATTAAACAACCATAATATCTTTATACCTTCTGTTTTAAGGCTGGTAGCACATTTTTATAGGCATTTAAACCCCATAATATCTCCCTATCCTCTGTCCTTAGAAGTGGTAGCACATTTTTATAGTTATGCAACCCGTATAATATCTACCTACCCTTTGTTCTAAGGAGTGGTAGCACATTTTAATCGGTATTTAACGCCTATATCTTCCTACCTTTTGTTCTAAGGAGTGGTAGCACATTTTTATCGGTATTTAACACCTATAATATCTTCCTACCCTTTGCTCTAAGGAGTGGTAACACATTTTTATCGGTATTTGACGCCTATATCTTCCTACACTTGTTCTAAGGAGTGGTAGCAAATTTTTATTGGTATTTAACGCCTATATCTTCCTACCTTTTGTTCTAAGGAGTGGTAGCATATTTTTATCTGTATTTAAGGCCTATATCTTCCTACCCGTTGTTCTAAGGAGTGGTAGCATATTTTTATCTGTATTTAAGGCGTATATCTCCCTACCCGTTGTTCTAAGGAGTGGTAGCACATTTCTATCGGTATTTAACGTCTATAATATCTTCCTACCCTTTGTTCCAAGGAGTGGTAGCACATTTTTATCGCTATTTCACGCCTAACTCTTCCTACCCTTTGTTCCAAGGAGTGGTAGCACCTTTCTATCGTATTTAACGGCTATAATATCTTCCTACCCTTTGGTCTAAGGAGTGGTAGCACATTCTCATCGGTATTTGACACCGATAATATCTGCCTCCCCTCTGTCTTAAGGAGTGGTGGGGCTATTCTAGAGACGCTAAACACGCTAATAATATCTATCTCCCTTAAAAGAGGGGGTAGGAAGATGTTGTGTGTATTTGAAGGAGAGTAAAATTAGTCTGTTAGACTACTTCCACTAATTTGGTCACTTGACATCAGCAACCTGAGGCTCCCGCCCCCTGGTGGTGAGGCCCAGGACTGTCCCTTAAGTCTACTCTGATATTCTAATGCTGAACAATAACATCACATTAAGACTCCAAACACAATGGTTCCTCAATTTAACCATTAGCTACCCTCATACATACATTCACTTGCAAATTAGAGTTTAATTTTTAAGAGTTTGCTTCTATACCCAAAGGCTTTTCTCTTTTCACAATAGTTTAATGTAGATCAAGGCAGGTTTTTCACCCCATTGATTCTTCTCCCTCCAGTCTCATTCAATCCTCCTCTGCAGGGATTAACAAATCTATCCTGCTTTTCCTTTCCTGTTCAACATCTAAACATCCGCAGACTTCCATCTCCACCAAACATCACTAAACTTTCTCAAGGTGTGTTTGTTATAACAGTCCATGAATAAAACAACATCTACAAAAATCAAGATCACTTTTGCCTCGCAACCCCCGAAAAGTCATTCATCACACAGGATTTTGCTACAAGTTACTTTACCCTTGTAAGGTGGAAAGAATAAATGTGCTAAAGCCAAATATGATTTATGGTGTTTTTTCTGTCAGGAGACATTTCAGGCCACAGGCCGTCTATTTTCATTCACAAGTTAAGTCTGGAAATTCCATCTGGGATGAGTCATATTTTGCTCTAGCACACTTTCAAAATATGCAATATAATTTGTCATAGATAAAACTATTAGATCACTCTGTGTTTTCATCAATTTCTTGTTTATTTTAATGTCTGGTACCACTGAAGTAAATTTTTATGGACAAATATAATGATTAGCACTAAATATTTATGGCTGATATCTAGCCATGGCACTGTACTTTCAACATTGCTTTAAGGCATTCTATAATTTCCTGTATTAAATTATTTAACGTAATGTACCTTTAGAGGTACAAGGCATTTAAAGGAACAAGAAATTGAAGAAAACAAGGGTGGTTCTATACTATTTCTACGACTATTTGTCAATTGATGCACAAATAAAGAAACATTTTTGTAATTAGCAGATAAACTGGTTGTAATGGCAGATTATCTGTTGATAAGAATTAATACCAGGGTTTAGTAAAGTTGCAGATTCTTGCATACTTTTGATTTGTGTCAATTTCCTCCAAGATGTATTTTACTCTCCTATTTGTCTTATTGTCATACGTTATGCATGTAATAATATAATTTGTGTATGTTATAACAGAATACTTATTATTTTGCATATTGGAAGCACTTTTCCTTGTGTAGTGGTTGTAACCATAGTGATTCGAACTTATTACTAATGCATTACTATAGACCCTATCAAAATGTCCTTGGTTTGAAAACTGCAGATATGAGAGACAAAAACTAATTTTTTTTGTTCTCTAGATATGTTTGCCAAAACTCAGTTCAGTAACTCCATCACGTACTGTACTGACCTCTGGTGGACACACCAGACTTCACAGTGTATACCAAAACTTACATGTTAAGTGTGTTAAACCTACATGTTTTAATGTTAATTAATTAGAAGCGATAAAATAACTTATTAGATGCAAGGAGACAACTATATGTTTTAAATTAAACTTTATATCCATATTTCAATAAGTATTTTACACATTTATACACATTACACGGCGTCTTCACAGCATATTGAGTTTGTTTGGATCTTTGTTCGGTTTCTCAGTATTCTGGAATAATTTGCAGTGCATGTAAATCAGTCTCTCAGTCCTGCTTTTCTTCAGCATTGGAGTCCATTCGTGGTGGAAGAGCTCAACAACTCTGTATCCGGCCAACTTCAAAAGTCGCCTTTTCAATGCATGGATGCCCAGAAGGCTGTGGGAATGAATGATGTGGTGATTTTTGTGGGATATCTGAATTGCAAGTTTAGTAATACCTTTAGCGTCACACGCTGCTTGGCCTGTGTCGCCACTACTTGGTAGAGATTGTTTAGAGTCAACTGTGGTTGGTGGTTCCGAGTCAAACAGCTCCTCCTTTGGAATTATGGTTGCCAGTTTTGAGGAGCTTTTAGAGAACGTTAGCTGTTCTATAAGGTTTTCAGTTACATTTACTTCTTTGG
Organism: Paraplagusia blochii; assembly: GCA_016785265.1. Classification (NCBI taxonomy): domain Eukaryota; kingdom Metazoa; phylum Chordata; class Actinopteri; order Pleuronectiformes; family Cynoglossidae; genus Paraplagusia; species Paraplagusia blochii. The sequence goes on along the minus strand of JAFBJS010010237.1, from coordinate 5,820 downwards.
AAACCATCTTGTGACTTTTTCCTACATTTGACTTAGGTGAACCGTTCTCAAGATTGTAGTCGGTGGTGTTAGATCTGATATTTATGGGTATCTGCCGTTGTTCGGAGTCAAGATGTACTTCCAGGTCAATAGTACGGGTGAAGGGCAAAATCATTGTCTTCCGCACAAATTGCTCTCCTCCGAGTAGCTCTTGCAGAACAGACTCCGCCTCCAGAATCTCAGGCCTGTGGTAAGAATAGGACCGAGCAAGTGCCAAATGCTGCTCAGCAGCTTCCTTCCTCAGTTCCGGACAGAGTCTGGGGCCGTTTGACAGTGGGAATTCCAGGGCCACCGTTCCATCCAAAAGGAACAAGTCACTTTTCAGATTCAGTTTTGGATTACTCAATGCTATGTTGACAAATTCAGGACTCAAAACCAGTGTGATTAGATCCTTTGGGAATAGTGACACGAAGGCCAGGCCTAGGAGACCAGTGAGGAGGTGCTCTGGATAATATTGAAACTCCTTCTTTTTTTGTCTCATGGCTTCTATCAAGCTGGAGTAGAACATGAATTTCTTATCTGCGTAAAAACTTAGGGTGCCAAAAGCCCAAAGTAGTTTGCATGCATCTTTAGATCTGCACTGTGGCGCTAGTGACGAGATTTGTTCTGTAATAGAGTTAAGGATGTGAGCACTGCGATAATGTAATGATGAGCACGTCAAGGCCACGTGCATAATTCCAGGAATTGACATTCCAGGAGCCCGGCGAGGAACCTCATCTTCCATTGCATCCATCCAAGCTACATGATACAAGTAACTGAAGCGTAACATCTTCATCACATTGACCAGGGCAAAGTCACTCATTTCTTTTATACATGAATGGGCCTTATCGATAAGAAATGTCACGGTAGCCTGAGGTATTTGAGTTTTAGTTTTAAAAAGCCCTAAGCATACAATTCCAATTTCTTCAGCATGTAGGAATTGTATATTATCTAGCAGAAGATTCTCAAGAAGTTCAATTAAACTATTGGGGAATTGTCTTCCTTCTCCGATGATGTAAAACAACTGGATTAGTTCAGATACTCCAATCTGTTCTTTTTTAAATGGGACTATCTCGTATAAACACTGTAAAAACTGGGGGACTTTTCTGCTCATGCATCGCCAAATATCAGCAGCCAACAGTAACTGGTGCAAAGTCAAATGTTCAACTCTGTGTTTTACTTCTTTCTCATACAACCGGAGCATAGAATGAGCAGACGACATATCCAGCCACACAAAGGACTGCAGCACCTCCAGGAGCTCCTGGTCCGTGAAGTGGCACAGGTTTTCCACAGAGCATCGAAGAAGCATGATGAACTGGCTGTTAGTCTTCAGCAATGGAATTTCGTCTGGATGCAAGTGTCTGAGTTGAGAAAACAAGTGACAGATTTGGGATGCTTTGATGCCGTATTTCAAACTTGCAAATATTTTGAGCACCGAGAAGGCCTCCTCCAAATCTATCTGGTGAGGCCTTTGGGCGAGATCTATGGTGAAGTCGGCGTATTGTGGCCGACATTTGTGAAAACTGCGTGCAAGTTCATAAAAATTTGGTGACAAGGGGGAACTGGGTGCATCTGAGTCACTGTCCACAGCTGAATTGGCTACAGAGTTTATTATACTGTGGCGGTGCCTGTGATGGTTGAATCTGTAGGATTTGCCCTCTTGCCAGGGGGAACCTGTGGCTCTTGTGGCATACCATCCATCCTCCTCATTGTCATCATCTGTTTGACTAGAAGAAGGTGCAAAGTTCCTTGCAAAGTGATGATATGAGGACGGGTTGTAATGCAGCTTGTACAATTGCAAAACAGGAGCTTCCTTTGGCTGAAATGCTTCATTTTGTATCTCTTGTTTCTCCGTTATTTCCTGTGTTTTGCAATGGAAGAGATGTGTCGAAGTACTGTTTGATCCTAACCCTTTGTGGTGCAGTCGCCGTAGTGTCCGTTGACACAGAACACTGGCAGAAAGCAATATGCCCTAAGAAAAGAAAAACATAAATTTAATTCAGAAATACAAATATTGCAATGACTGTACAGGTCACTGTATGTCAAACTATTACAAACTAAAACAACTAACTAAAATATTAACTTAATTAAAGTGCGCCTAAGTGCTTCTTGATATTTATATGCAAACCCAAGAACTGACAGATGTTACGTCAATATATTTAGGCACATATATCTGTTTATCATCAATGAAATTAACCAATCGGTACACTTAGCCATGTGCTTGCGCGTGCGTAGCAATCGTACATGTGTTATTGCTCTTACATATGGCTCAAATCTCAACAAAAAGCAGCTTGACACTCTCGACCACAGGAGTTTCTACGGGTCTACTTATATAAATATACCAAAACACTTACATTTGCCTTCATTTTACACTGTCAATACAGCATATTCGCGCAAAGGCAGCATTAGCACGCGAAATAATTTCCGGGGGAAAGAATAACCGGAAAAGTTTCGTAGACTTTCAAAATAAAACTCTTACACCATTTTGTGGACCGTATTTTACCACTGATGCAACAAATGCTCTTTTGAATGTTATTTTTAACTAAATTACCTACATTTATGCAGTACACATTCCATGTATTTGATATAACTTAATAGAAATATCGCGGATATGTACTTGTGCTTTATTGTGGCAGCTGGAGGGAGTTTCCGCAATAAGCGGCCATGACTAAGGAGAACACGAACAGCATGACCTACGGTGGCTCGGTGGTTTCAAACCATCAGAGCGGGAAACAAACAAACAAAAAAGAAAATAAGTTGTTGTTGTGTACTAATGTAAAACTGTTTATTGTTTTGCTTTGAGTTATTTATTACAAATGAATAATTGTTTCGCTTAATCATTACTACAATTATTTAGCACATTATACGCATTTTAAGGATAAAGAAAACTAATACTTGGCATTAGATGGGTTAAAAAATTGAATCTGCTATTTAAGATTGTGTAAAAAAAAATGCGATTGCTCAGGTCTAAAAGTTTATTTATAAAGATGAGGCTTTTTAGTTATTTGTCGTGACATACCTTTGCCTTCATTAATATTTTACAATGGTAAAAAAAAACATTTTCTAGTCAATACAATTAAAAATACACTTCAACAAGCTATATGTGTTTCACTTAAGAGGGAGGCAACCATCTATTAACAGTTTGACAATGAAAAGTAAACAGGAATGGAATGGAATTTGCAACATCAACAGTTCTGGGATAAGGGGACATGTCGGTCCAAATCCTTCATTTAAAATTTTCCTTAAGTCTGGATCTGTGAGTAAAGCTATTTAGATATTATGTTACAGTAATTTGGACCATTTTTAGTGCTTGATTTATATATAGTTGTAGTATACCCTCACTAAAAGCAGTTGGCAACATTATGATACATATCAGTGGCATTAAATTGAAAGTTCAATTTGTTAATTCAAGTGTTAGTCTTAGTTCCCATTACATTATATTACTTTAAAAAAAAAGTTTTTTCACAATATAAGACAACATGTTGTTTTAAAAGTAATTACTAGTATACCAGTATTAACAAGTTGGTCATTTCTACCGTGGTTTAATGTGTGTAATTTGTACCAGATAAATTTGAAAATATATAGTTTTCTGTATATACGTTAGATAATACTACACAGAAGAATTTATATAAACATGTCCCTCCCATAATCAGCCTATTGAACAATAGTAGTTGGACGATATATCCTTTAGTTAGAAACAAACCTTGTTGTCCCTCCAGGCCATACTTTTATCCTTTTGTTGAATGTGTTTCGATCCCATTCTGTGACTCGACACATGCCACATTACTTTTAATTGTGGCTGTGCTTATCTCATGATGAAAAACATTTACTATTGTTCATAAACTAAATACCTGAGAAAAAAAACAAGTTCTTTGAAACTAAGATCTTTGAAACTTTTGTTGCGATTGGTTTAATAGATCTAAAGTGACAATTTAAGGTCGGACACAGTTATTATCATCAATAGTATTAATACTAAATTTTCAAGATTTACTGCAAGAATAAATGTTTTCAAACGTTATATTATTGAAACAAAATTTTAACCTAAGTTTAACTGCTGGTTGAGCAGTTGTTTCAGTTCAATAGTGTGTAGTGTTTTTTTTTTATTTCATCTATGTAGATTAAGTAGAGATTTTGTATCTTTATTTAAAAAAAATTAAAAAAACATTTTAAGATAGCAAGTGATTATTATTCTTTTACATAATATTTCTGTCTTTAAAGCAATAGAATAAATTCTATTCTTATCTTGAAGGCATTGTTTTGCTGCCATAAATTCAGTTTTTTAATGACACTTTTGATTAATTAACAGCAGCACATCTTCGTTATTGTTCTTGTTTTCTATTTACAGCATAAACAATGATTTTATTAAAAAGATTCACATTCAGTCTTCTCTATTGACTTCAAACCTTTGTTTGTAGGTATTGTTTTTGGACATCACCAAACATCTAAGTAAATCTAAACTAAATAACATTTTAAAGTAGTGTTTTAATTTTGTATTTGTTTATTATAAACAGCTGAAACTATTTAAGAAGAATTAAAACTTTTTCTCCTCATCTTTATCTTTAAAAGAAAATCAGTGCAAGCTGCAATTTGAAACTACCAAAACAAATAAAATTGTTGGAAAATAGATAAACAAAAATGAAAGAAACAATAAAAACAGCTTTTTATCTAAACTTTAAATATAAACAGTAACATTTTTATAGAAAAGAAGGAAAAATGTACCATGTAAAGACAACAATGTTCTCAGCATAAAATTGGGCATGCAATTTTGCATTTGCTTGTGCATGAAAAACTGTATTTTAAAAGCTATATATGACATATATTTAGTTTGGGATATGCAATCTAGATTTGGAACAAAGAAAAACGAACGAAAACAAATTGTTTCTACCAAAAAAACAAACAAAAAACGGGAAAAGAACTTTGTAGGACATGTTCCTCCAGACGCCAGACTCAGCCTAATAGTTCTTTATGGGAAGAACTGGACAGACCATTGACTCTAGCTAAAAGGTTTATGAAAGGGACATGGCATTTAGTGAAATAATTTAATAGGGTGAAACCTGTGTGAAATGTGATGACAATAATGTCCTTGTGGGCTTCTTGATCTATTGATTTTTATTGGCCTGAAAATTGTGGCAACCTGCCCTGTTGAAGTCTTTTTATATATACATGGCCTTGTGCTGGGAATATATGGGAGAAGGAAATCCAACAGTTCAAATAAAAAAGATTGAACTCTGTAATTAAAAAACAAAAACAACTGATATAAATACAAATTCAATATTTATAAAACCATGTGATAATGTGTCAGTATGATGTTAAAATAAAAAAAATCTTTTAAAACACAATTATGGCACAATTATGTTAAAAGAAAATCGTAATCTTTTAGGCTAATAATATTGTCATGTATAGCATTTTATTTTCATTAAAGTAATGACAACATTTTTCTTTTCCTTTTGGCTTCTCCCTAATTTAGGGGTTGCCACAGCAAGTCATTTTTTTTTCCCATCTCCCCCTGTTCTCTGTATCTTCTACTCTGACTACAACTTCCTCCATGTCCTCACTGCATCCATCAATCTCCTCATTGGCCTAAAGTAAGGACAACACGTTTAAAAAAAGCTATGAAAACATTGCTTTAGCAAAAAACACAAAACACATATCTGTTATAGACACAGCTGTGTTGTACAGAAAATATTAAAGGATACAATAGATACAGACATGAGAGTTTGAAGAAGATCTGAACAGGCAACAGTGGGTGTTAGTGGATCAGAAGGTTAGTTGTAGATAAATAGGTTAATGTTAGTATTAGTA
>JAFBJS010010230.1:12445-41154 GCA_016785265.1 Paraplagusia blochii | reverse complement strand
GAGATACCTGGCGAGATCTTGAGCTGGTTGTGGGTCTTGTGGAGTCACTCTTTGGTTGTTGGTGGGCTGCTGGAAGTTGTTAGGATATGTCCTGGGCGAAGACCTCACGCTAGGCTCTTCTTTTTTAATGTTCGTGACATTCAGCATCGGTTGTTGGTGAACAGCTAGGGATGTCAGCTCAGGGAGATCAATGGGGTAAAGTTAAGTAACTGTGTGCCTGGTGCTTCAGTGGCATTTGTGTTACAGGTGGGCTCACTAGAGTTACCTACTCGTTCAGTCGCATTGAGGGGCTTTCCAGGGACGTCTGGTCCGCGGAGCTTCTCCCCGCTTTCACTCTCCTCCTCTTCCTCATAGGCAGCTGCTTCAGCTTCGCAGACAGCAGCGTTCTTTTGGCAGCTGAGGAGATGGAGACTGGCTTCGAGTTCGGCTCTTTGCCTCAATGCATTAGCTTCAAGCTCGGCTTTCTGTCTCATCATGCTGGCTTCTTTTTCAGCAAACCCTAGTTGAGTCTGTGCAGCTTTTAATTTGGCTCGTGCTCTGGCAATGGCTGTTGATGTTGACCTCATGCTGGAGCACAGCGAAGACCGATGGGATTTTTGTGACTGAGCATCTGGTGTTTGGAAAGGCTTTTGGTGATCAGTTGACTGGGGAACATTTTTGGTTGGCTCCGGTTCAGCTCCACCTCTACAGTAACAGAGTCACACACAGGTCTCAAACATTGTGCAAACATTTCTCTGATTTATTAAACCAACAAAAAAAAAAAAAAAGAGAGATACTTTAATTTAACAAGTATGTTCACACAGAAAATACAGAAATAATTGTTACACAAGACATCGTTTTGTAATACAATGTGATAGATTATGTTATTCTCTTGGACCTTATGCTGCCCTCACACTGTGTTCCTGTAGTGTACAGAGCTAGACAGCTAGCGAACAGTGAAGAGATTGTAAGATGGAAATCGCTTTTGTCCTTTTCTTTCTCCTTTATTTACACCCTTTGCATTCCACTCTGTACCTTCTCAACACTGTAAAAAGACAAATAATGTCCAAGGCTCAAGTGGGAAAATTAAGCGAACTAGAAAACACTGGAAATCTGTCCCGTTCATGAAGTCGGACACATTCAACTGCCCGATAACGTAACCAGGAAGTGGATTTGCGCAAAAGGCGCAGTACCGCAACGTCCCCTAGATGGCGATATTTCACCATCAAATATATTCATCCTCTTATAGAGGACAGAACAGACCTTGCCAAGTTATTGCCTAATTGCAGTTGGAAAAACGTTTGTATTACATCCTGTCCACTCTTCTGACTACTGGTTCAATTTCATATGACACTGTAAATTTTGCCTGCCTATGTTGCTAAGAACGGAGTGATACCCACTACCTGAACTCCTATTTATCTCCTGTCTATTTGTGGGCGGGGCAGGAAACAGATCCATGGACAAAAATCCGACCCATCAGATCATTTTACTCCATTTTAACCGATCAGACTTTTATTGAACTATACACTCGGACCATGTAGGTCAGAGATTGATACCCAATCAAAAATGATTAATCTTCACACCCCTAATATTTACCTTCAGTTGATTATCATGACATAACACATAACATCAATTACAGCATTAAAACTAACATTACTTAATATGCTGTTTTTTGTTAAATATGTAAAACTGTAATGCAAATGCTTAGATACAGTAGTTTGGAAGCTAGAGACAAAAATAACCCACATAAAAAGCAAACAATTCTACTTTATAAAATTATATATAAAAATGAACTTTTTTTTTTTATTACGCTTGTATATAAAGCCATGCTTTACAAATGATAAAGCTTTCATTGCAGCATTGAGTGTAACCCTGGCAGCATACACTCATAATACTCATGACTAAAATCCCAATGAATGGAGTGTTACCTCACAAAGACACTCTTATGTCATGTTTAGTGTCCATTTAGTCTCTGTCCTCTATTTTGTCTTCATATGAACCAGAGCTGAGAATGAAGTGTTGAATGGAAGGAAGGCAAGAAATGGATACTTGCTCGTGGCAGTGGTGCACCCGGACTTCACCCTGCAATCTGTTTCTAAGAGAGCGGTCATACAATAACCTCAAACAGTTGCCTCTCTATGTTGCTTAGCAACACTGGCACTCTGTCACATAACCAGTCGTCATCCCTCTGTTTCCTGGACATCAGAAAGTACTCAAGAAGTTCAAAAATTACTTTCTTTTTAATTTACAGATCATCCCGACACATCCAATTGCTCTACATGGTCATTTTATTGGTAATCCATGTCATCTGACGTCAATTGGCAGCACTTTAGTATTGGCGTATCTGCTGTTGATTGATCCAACTCTTCTTTGACAATGTCAATGGCAGCAGGTAGGATAAGATCTCTTGAGATGACGACATCTCTGCAATTATGTGTATCTTGTTGAGTGCAATATGATGTAGAACATGGCAAGAGGCACACAGGGTCTGTTCTTCTTGTCACTACAAATTAGAGAGATATTACTGTGATACTCAAGTCCTGTTTCCCGGAGTACTGGATGAGTCTCTTTTGCAGAGCACGGTGTTGTGATTCCAAATGTCTTTACTTTTGATGGACAACACAATGAGATTTTTCTACCTTTGTCAGCAAATTTTCCCTGCACACACTGTCCCATACCTGCATTTCACCAATCCCAAATGCAATTACGCTCCATTGTTGAAATGTCAGGTTTCAACACACATTAGAATGGCATCATTCAACACTGCTCTGTAGGACTTTTCTCCCAAAGGCCTTTCCCCCCATCGAATACTTGTCAACAATCCTCGTTTGGGTCACGAACCACCAGTTGAAAATCACTGCTTGGGAAGAAAGAAAAAAAAGACATTTCCAACATCTGAAGCCACTTTGTTTTTCATCTGTTCAATGCAGTTCCCTGGCCTCTCAATGGTTAATCAATGAAACCCAAGAGGACTAATAAGGCATTGGGGGATTTCAGCTGAAAGGCTTTGATCCACTGACCTTCATACACTGATGCTCTGGCTACAATAAAAAAAAAAAAAAAAAAAAAAAATTCACAAAAAGTGAAGCATGTTTGCATGTTTTTAACAGGCCTCCTAGGACCCAGTTGGTACCAGCCTAGTTTGGACTGGGTTGGTTCTGAACAGAGAAAAATCTTGTATGATCATCAAGTAACCAGCAGCTTCATATACCATCATAGTCACCTCCTGGCAGTTAACCCAGAGGCTTATTAGTAACACATGATTAAGTCATTACTGTTGAACAGTAAAATGCAGATTATGCAGGAAATGGGGCATGTGTTAAATATGGAAACATTCTCACTCTTAATTCCTCCAAGTGAGACATCAACCTACGCTGACATTAGAATCACCTTTGCAGACAAGGTTGTGAAGAAACAATCCGCCATTGTTTTTTTTTTTTCTTTTGGTTTGTTTGTTTGTTTGAATTACAAAATTGAGATAAATATCAACTTGGTGACAACAGAGTGCATTTGTTGACAGGCTATAGTGTAGTGTTGCGTGCGCAAGGTTGTGTGTCGGGCTGTGTGCGCTCAAATGTAGTAATGGCTGCGACTGAGAAAGTGATTTGGCTCTCAGAGGCGACCATTTATCTTAATCCAGGCTGACCTAAATCTCCGACATCTGCTGTACACTCCCTCCCTTTAAAACAGAGTTTCACACTCTCTCCTTCCGTGTACCATCTTTCTCTTAACCATAATTGATGACTGTAACCTTTTAATGCTTGAACATATTCATCCACAAGAGGCTCCCTCCATGTTGCCCACGGACGGGCACGCATGGCGTTGCTGCTGCATGAGAATTTGAGAGGAGCAATGACACCGAGTTTATTCAAGCGTGTTACAAAAGGGTAATCTATAGTCACAGAGCCACGCTGACATTTTGACACTGGAGGCAGATCTCGCAGACAAATCAGGAAAATGAGGACATGAGCTACAATTCTCACACTTGTTTATTCTATACTGGACAAAGAAGGCGAAGAAAATTTTCAACATTCTCGTTTCGATTGCACTGGAAGTGAGTGCAGGGCAATTAATTAGGCACAATAAGGAAGAAGCAGGTCATTATTATAGAATTTTTAAACAATAATTTGGAATATTTCAAAGAGAGTTGTGATGATTGAGGAAAATGTGGTGACAGTGGTGGGGATGTGGCAAGAACTGAACTGTGGAATGCTTAAGGTATTAATCTTCATGGCAAGATGATGGTATGAAGTTCATCAAAGGATGGCCCAGAGAGGTATGAAGGCTGAAAATATTCAAAAATAGTCAAGCAAGCTAACCCAAACAAGGCATAGTGCACAGGAACAAGTAGCAGAACATTCTTTTCCCAGAAGAGCACGATGCTGTATGCTCGGGAATCACTGCAATGTGTATGTAAGCAATCCTTTTGGAAATCACTGCAGTTTAGATTAGACATTCTTCTCTGAGTGGTTGAAAGGTTATTATCCTGAGTCAAGACATAGTTTTTGTTTTTTTTAATTTATTATTATTTTTCATTCTTGATTTATTTATTTTTTAAATTAATTCAATGTTTTGGAAACAGCGGTGGATTGGCCCAGAGGCAATGTCACTGTCATTGGTGTGGAACTCTAGGGTTCACCTCCTCAGCAAGATTGAATCCCAGGTAGGTTAGTTGATCCCCTTCCAACGAGGAAACCACCTGCTGGAGGTTTCCTGATGGGCTGATATGTTTTGATTTGAGTGGCATTAAGAGCCTGCTTTCCTAGTAACGGACAAATATGGATGGATTGTGGATGCAATATGTTTCAGTGGGATAAGCCTGTGCAATCATAACATGCCAAAATCAATAATAGAGTTGCACTAAATTTGAGGACGCCAACATTTTTAGCCTAAAACAGCCCACAAGGGCAATTTTGGATTGCTGGCCAAAAGGCCTTTACTACTGAAACAAGAAACAAGATGACGCAGGCAGAGACCAGATGCCAATGTTGGCTTGCCTGAAAGTGCCAATATATCTGAGAAGAGCCACTAATATCGAACTGACACATATGTATACAAGCAATACCTGTGACATTTTCCCTTTTCTTGACCTGTCCATGCATGCATCTGTAGAAGACGTTGTTTCGTAAGTCTCTGTACAAAACTGTCTTTTAAGAAGGTCATAGAATCTGTCAGCAAACACTTTACTAAGATATATTGTAACTTTAAGTCTATGCACTTTTTTCATGACTGTAATTGATCCACTAATGACAAATAAATCGGAAATTGATTGCATTATGTTTTTCTGGGAAAACATATTTATTTTTATATTTTTTCAGTAGATCAGTAGCAGTCCACACAAGCGAGGTGAAGTTCTTAGCAGACATACAGTAGCTGCATAACTTAATATGTATTAGTTCTGATAAGGAAGGAAAGCTTTACATTGTGACCCCATGCCACTGCACACAAATAAATTTGACCTCTGCTTTAAACCCATCACCAAAGCAGCTTTGAATGCACGAGGAGCTGTGAGTGGGGACAGTGCCATGCTCAGTGGGACTCAGTCAGAACCTGGCAGTTGGTAGTTTTGACCCCAGTACCCTAACCCCTAAGCCACCACTGCCCCAAACTGGAGAATAGAACCTCTTTGTAGACAACAGATAAAGTTATTATTTTTTTAAAGAAAAGAAAGTTATACAGTATAAAGCATAATTACATTGACAGTAGCAGTTTTGGATTGCTGTTAACTGGCTTCCTCCGACAAGAGCCTCCCTTTCTTTAGGAGCAGACCTAACTTTTTGAGATAGGTGTGTAAACCACTACACCGGGGGTGTCAAACTCGTTCCTCAAGGGCCGCTGTGGCTGCAGGTTTTTGTTCCAACCTATCTAGAGCAAACTAGTTGACCAATCAGCTGTCTAGAGACTCAGATCAGTTGATTGAAAATTCAAGTCAGGTGTGCTGCTGGTTGGTTGGAACAAAAACCTGCATCCACGCCGGCCCTTTGTGGATCCGGTTTGACACCCCTGCACTACACAATAAACATGGCATGAATGGAAACAATAGGATTAGATGAATAAATAAAATAATAATAATAAAAAAAAAAAAAAAAAAAAAACATGCTTGCACTAATCGTAATAGATTATTCTTACAAACCCTGTTTCTCTGGTGTTCCGCACAAAGTCCTTTTTTCTGTTTCTGTTTTCATTTATCATCTATGATTGTTGCATTATTTATCTCCATAGCATCAATGCAATTAGTATTACCTGACAGTTATCTGTGTTGTAAAACTAGGGTCAGCTTTACGGAGGAAAAAAAAAAATCAATAAATCACTCATTTAGTTGGGTCATAGGACCAAAGTAGTGTGCTGCAAGTGTCTCCATCATTCCTGAGCTGAAACACATATTGATATGAAACTTAATCTAATACATTAGCTTATGAAGATTGATATGAACCTGGGAAGAAGATGGAGAGGTATGGATCACCACTGTGTTATCACTGGACTAGGCAACAAATGAGCAACAATAGCACACACACTGCATTTTTTGCTTTATCTTGAAGGTCTTTAAATCATACCAAAATGTTCTAATGCAACGTTCGCCCTCAACAGCATCAGCCTCTGGACAAGGATCCCTATTTGCAAATCCACAGACAACGCAACAACATATGTAAAGAAACATAAATACTTGTCGAAATGTCTTTCTTTTGACTTTAATACTGTACATGATACAACGGGCAGCAGTGGTGGCCTAGGTAGTGCACTTGGGTCTGCAAGTTTGAGGTTCTAATATACCAGTTGCCACTGAAGTTCTCTGATCATAGCACTGTCCCAACCCACATGAAGCAGTGTGATTTGTGGCGCCCCTGCGACATCGCAACAGACAAGCAGATGAATCTGAATGAATGAATGATACAATGCTTATAGCACTTGTTAAGCAACAGAGTATTTTTATTATTTTATTACTACTCATTCATCGGGTTATCTATTGCTCAGTCGAAGGGCCGGTTGGTGCCACCCAAACCACACACCATACTGTGAACCATACATGATCCCTCACTTTTAGGGATTGGATAATTTAGCGATTGGGTACGTATTTTTGCCCAGTCATCTCATGCTGTACACAGACAAAGATAAAAGGAGAAAAATATAAACAATGTAAGCAGAAGGTATTATTGTTGCCCCTTTTTTTAATAAATCATTTACCTTTAACCGCTTATCCACCATGGGATCATATGGGCAGCAGTCCCCACCACCTAAATCACGCTGCACCATACTGATGCGAGTAGTGTGCCCACTTGAAGTTGTGTGGAGATGTTGCTAGGCTCAGAACACCTCAGTTGGAACTTAGCAGCTGGTTGATTTGTACCTCCAGGAAAGCTTTCCAGCCTTACATTACATTGCAATTCAGTTGGCAGATGCCAATCCAAAGCCATTCGGGCCAGAGGAGTATGTAGCGTCATGTATATTGACGAACAGTGTGAGCAGTCCATTAGCACCAGGTCATCAGATTGATCAGATCGCCCATGACTCACTTGTACAAGCACCAAATGGATGCTGTGATTAGGACATGTCGCACAGTGTATGCCGGGCTGCACCACTCCACTCCTCTCCTATACCAGGAAAAAGACAAGAGAGGAATGGACATAGAAGTGTGCCCTGGCCAAGTATGACAGACATTGTGTAAAGGCACACATTGTTGTGAGGTGAAATAAAGGCCGCCAACTGTCAGTGTGTAAAAGGCATCATATAACAATTCATTAAAATAAGCTTTTACATGAATAACTCGATAGAGCAAAGGGAACAAGTGGGAGAAAAACAAGGGAAAACACTGAGAGATATCATGCATTAGCCAATAAAAGTGATGAATAGAAAATCATGGTCGATGTGTTTATATTTTCTCTAGTTGTACTGTTAAATCATAGTGTCATAAAACATTTTTTTATTTATCTATTTTTTGTTATGAAATAATAATTAAAAAAAATGCGTATATACTGAATGTACACGTGAGGGTGGGGCAGTGGTTAGCGCTCAGTTGCAACTGGGAGAGCAAAGGAGTGGCGAGGCTGATGCTGCACGGAGCGCAGGTGAACGCAATTTAGGTCTGAGGGCAGACAGGCAATCTCGTGTTGTGTCTGTGAGCCACAGAAAAGCCGAGGACCGGCAACTTAAAACACATTGCTAATAGACGCTGTGAAATAATAAACTGTGTATTGTTAACTGTACCAGTGTGCCGTGGTCCAACCTGAACCTACACGTGTTACATTGGCGCCCAACAAAGGTGGACACAATGTCTGAACAGCAAATGTCCGCACTGGTGCGAATGATCGGGGAAGTCATCAATATGCACCGAGATCAGGTGGAGGTAAACTGGGAGCAGCTGGCTGAGATACGGGCACAGGGGTCCTTGCGCTGCAGTTGGCTCGGGTTAGGCACAGGGTGGCTTCCCCGACATCAAGGCCATCACTGACAGGTACAACAATGCAGCGGATGACCCACAGTCCTTTTTAGACACATTTGCGGCCACGGGGACAGCATGCGGCTGGCTAGAGGGAGAGTGGGCGGTTCGTCTACTGCCGCTGCTATCCGGGAATGCACAGATGCCGGCCGCTGCACGGGTACGGTTCCAGGATCTCAAGAAGGCGGTGTTGGATCGTCTGGGCTGTTCCATCCAGGACCACCGCCATCCGAGGTTTGGACCGATGGATCGACCCTTCGCCTTTGCCCAGCAGCCAGGGGAGACAGCGGGAGAGGCAAGAATGCTGGAGACGGTCATGGTGGAACAATGTAGGCGCTACAAGACGGTGGAGTGGGTGCAGTGCCATCAGCTAAACAGCTTGCAGGGGTCGGTAACTCTGGAACCCACTGCAGTCATCTACACAGTCGCTGGTGAACCGCCCCTCACCGATTCCACGGATTCGGTGGAATCTGCACTGTCCTCCAACGGAGGACACCCACCACTCAAGGTCCCCAGCTCTGAGCCCAGTCTACCGCATTAACGCAGAAAGACCCTCTTTTGCAGATCCCGGGCGCTGAGAGTGCTGTATCAGCACTCTCAGCGTGCTGTACCACCACAGTTGGTCTCTCAAACGCCTGGGCAGGAGTGCTGGGGGTGTGGACAGCTGGGTCACGTGAAATGAGATTGTCCAACGATGGAGGTCGGCCAGGTGATCCAGGTGGACAGACCCCCAGCGCCCCTCCCCTGATCGAGAGGGACATACAGCGTTCCGGTAAGGATCCGGGGGTATATATATATCAGGCAATCGTGGATTCAGGCTGTCAGCAGTCACTGATAAATGAGAACCTGATTCAACCTGGGGCTTTGGATAAATTGGCTGTGGTGAAAGTTAGATGTGCTCATAGAGATGTTCACCGTTACCCTATCACATCCATTACAAGGGGTAGGAGTGGCGCGTCCGTTTTGCGGTCAGCTCTCGGCTGGCACACTCTGTGGTTTTAGGGACTGATTGGCAGGGATTCCACAGTCTATTAGGGGACTGTTCCTGGTCATCTGTAAAGGATGATGTGGGCACAGTGCTGAGCACAGTCTCTGAGCGGTTGCAACGGTTCTGTTCAGCCGCGCTGAGAATTTCCCACTGGAGCAGGCGCGTGACAGCACTTTGCTTACCGCGTTGGATCGCGTGGCTAAATGTGATGGTCAACTGGTCCAGCCTGGCACAACATTGTCTTTCCCTGTTTTACGATGATCAGGGACATACTCTACAGAGTGTGTCAGACGCATGGCGGCGGCGAGTGTGCTCAGCTGTTGGTACCGAAGAGCCACAGGGAGGTAAAATTACAAGCGGCTCATCACCACCCAATGGCTGGGCATATGGGTTGCCAGAAAACATCATACTGTGTCACAGATTGATTTTACTGGCCAGGCATTCAGGGAGATGTGCGTCGCTTTTGCGCGTCATGTTCTGAGTGAATGCACCACTGCGGCCGCTGCCATTGATGGAGGTTCCGTTCAAACTGATTGGAATGGACCTCATCGGGCTGTTTCACTGCAGTGCACGCTGGTACCGGTTTGTTCCGGTAGTGATAGACTATGCCACGAGATATCCGGAAGTCGTGGCGCTACGTAACATCTCTGCAAAAGGTGTTGCGGACTCTCTTCTCTGGATAATCTCGCGGGTCGGGATCCCGGGTTCGGACCAGCATCTACCATCCTCAGACTGACGGGCTGGTGGAGCGGCTGAATAAGTCTCTGAAGTCTATGATCAGAAAATTCATTCCGAAGGACAGTCCAAACTTGGATAAGTGGCTAGACCCCCTGTTGTTCACAGTGTGCGAGGTTCCCCAGGGCTCCACTGGGTTTTCCCCTTTTGAATTGTTATTTGGTATGAAGCCAAGGGGTGTGTTGGACCTAACTAAAGAAAGCTGGGAGGAAGGTCCAAGCCCCAGCAAAAAATAAGTTCAATACGTTCTGGACCTTAGAGCAAAACTACATTCATTCAGGCAGGAATCACAGGTTAATTTGCTCAGGGCTCAGGAACGTCAGCAACACCTGTATGCCAGGGGAGCTAAGCTGCGGCACTTTGCACCGGGAGACAAAGTCCCGGTACTCCTCCCATCTTCAGCGTCCCAGCTACTTGCTAAGTGGCAGGGATCTTTTGTGGTCACACGGAGAGTTAGTGATGTTGACTATGAGGTGGAGCGTTCAAACAGGAGAGGAGACAGTCAGATTTATCATTTAAATTTGTTAAAGAGGTGGGTGGAGCCGGTAGAAGTGGTTGCTCTGGTGTCAACAGTAAAGGAGGAGGATGAGCTCGGTCCGGGAGTGGGGGCTCCCCATCTGAGCTCTCTTCTGTGTAACAAATCTCTCAAGGCTCCAGCAGCAATTTACTGACGTGTTCTCCTTTCTCCCAGGGCGCACCAATCTCATACAGCATCACATTGAAACATTGGGTTGACGAACTCTTGGATCGGTTTGGCACAGCTCAATTTTTTTCGACACTGCATTTGACTAAAGGTTACTGGCAGATTCCATTATCGCCAGAATCTAGAGAGAAAACGGCCTTCTCCACTCTGTATGGTTTCTACCAATTTGTTACGCTTCCATTCGGGTTGTTTGGTGCCCCTGCCACCTTCCAACGCCTCATGGACAGAGTGCTCCGCCCACATGCTGCCGAAGCTGCTGCGTATTTGGATGACATCATCATCCATAGTGGCAGCTTGGCGGAACACATGCAGCACTTAACAGCAGTGTTACAGTCCTTGAGTCAGGCGGGACTCACGGCCAACCCAAGGAATTGTGCAGTTGGACGGAGGGAGGTACGGTATGTAAGACACTGCTTGGTGCAGGGTCAGGTGGTGCAGGGACAGCTGGATAAGACAGCAGCAATTGCATCCTGTCCATGTCCCAAGTCGAGAAAAGAGGTTAGACAGTTCTTGGGGCTCGTGGGGTATTACCTGCGGTTTATCCCACAGTTCGCTGACTTGGCCAGCCCTTTGACGGATCTGACCCGTAAGAGTGCCTCAGATGGTCCAGTGGACGGAGCAGTGTAAGCAGGGTAACTCAGATGCAGCTGGGAGAGCATAGGAGTGGCGAGGCTGATGCTGCACGGAGTGCAGGTGAGCGCAACATTCCTAATAAGTCTTTTCTTTATTTTAGTAGGAGCCGGGACTGCAAAGGGAGATAAAACCTAAGGTCTGAGGGCAGACAGGCGATCTCGCGTTCTGTCTGTGAGCCACAGACAAGCTGAGGACCGGCAGCTTAAAAGACATTGCTAATAGACGCTGTGAAAGAATAAACTGTGTATTGTTAACCGCACTAGTGTGCCGTGGTCCATTTAAACCTACACGTGGTACAGCACATATGTATGTAATTTCCATATATTATTCAATGGCTGTGCAAAATGAAAATACAATTTCACACTTCAACTCAGGATTTAATCATTAAGTGAGTTAATAAATCAGTGTCTGATACTCTTGAAAAGGACAGTGGCAGGCTCAGGTGATATGTCTACCTCCCTTAAATAAATCCCAAGGTCAACTGCTCTCTAGTGTTCCTTGTGAAGGAATTATTCACATTGCTATCTCATGACTTCTACTCTTTATATTCACAGTGTGTGACAGAAGTATATATATATATATATATATATAAGGACATTGCGGACAATGGGTCCCAACATTTGGCAGCCTGCAACAAAAGAAGCACATAAAAGGGTTTGTGAAAAGTAAAATGTATTTTATGTCAAATTCATGCATGCAAGTCATCAAGTTATTTTTGGCTTTTTTCACACCTTTCAAGGGGAAAAGGTAGAAGGTAGTTCTGTAGCGAGTGGTTGGCATTTGGCCCTTGAATGTAGAAAATATTTGGTTTGATAGCCAGAGGAACCACAAGTTTGATGATGTTAATCCTGATCTAGCACATTTTAAAAATCAGAGCCTTTGGAACGTTCACAACTCAAAAACGAAAACAAAGCACTCTCATGTGGTACAATGTGCTGCCATATGTCTGAATGATGAAAGTCTTAATTGAAAATAATGGACACCTTGACATCACCATGACATCTGGTATGCACTTCTCTTGAAAACAAAATAATAATAATTTGTAAAATTGCGGACAATGGGTCCCAACATTTGGCAGCGGGCAAAGAAAGAAGCACATAAAAGGGTTTGTGAAAAGTAAAATGTATTTTATGTCAAATTCATGCATGCAAGTCATCAAGTTATTTTTGCCTTTTTCACACCTTTCAAGGGGCCATGTAATGCCCAGATTCTGGGCATTGTATGGAAAAGGTAGATGGTGGTTCTGTAGAAAGTGGTTGGCATATGTCCCTTGAATGTAGAAAATATTTGGTTTGATAGTCAGAGGAACCACAAGTTTGATGATGTTAATCCTGATCTAGCACATTTTAAAAATCAGAGCCTTTGGAACGTTCACAACTCAAAAATGAAAACAAAGCACTCTCATGTGGTACAATGTGCTGCCGTATGTCTGAATGATGAAAGTCTTAATTGAAAATAATGGACACCTTGACATCACCATGACATCTGGTATGCACTTCTCTTGAAAACAAAATAATAATAATTTGTAAAATAATGATAATAAAAAGTAAAAGCCTTGATTTTATGACTTTGATCAATTGTACTTGTATGTGTAGTATGAAATCTCCTCGGACTAATTAGAAACCCACTGTTGGTCAGAAATAATAATAGAAAATGAAAAAAAGTTAGAAAATGTAAAGGACATGATATACACACTCATACTCAGGTTATCTATGGTGCAATTCACCGTTCTGACAACTTTCAGGCTGACAGCTAAACCAGACATTCATTAACTATTCATTCTGTGGTAGGAGTCAGATCAAATCTGAAAATTTTAGTTCGGAGACAGTGAAGCCTTTGATGTGAGGTTCATGGAAAGTTCTGGTTCTGTCTAATTGCCTCAGTGAACATCAAAGCCAGCCTTCTTGCTGTTATGTGTGGATCATGTAAATTTATTTTTCTTTTACCTGATAAATGAAATGAACTCTTCTATAATTCTTGACCGATTCAGTATAGCTGGAAAACTGATAGAAATGCAATGTAATGACAGATTTGTCCATGTTAGTTTAAGCAGTATTGTTGCAAGCTCAACCTGGAGTTAATCAGTGTGATAACATTCACCTGTGTCCGTCATCAGTCACGCTGGCGTCACCTGGTGCCTGACTATATATAACTCTCCTCCTCACTCATTTCTGCTTGGCTCTTCTACGTGTTCATGCCATTGTGATTTTTATGTTACTGGGTTTCTGTTGCCCATATCGTGTGTGACTTGACCCTAGTTATTTTCTTATTACGTGGTTAATTCCATTTTGTTTCATTCCTCTCTGGTCCTGTTTTGATCCATATATCTTTGGTTTTAAACTTTGAACAAACGTCCTGCCAATGATAACAGTCTCTCTGGGGCAGTGTTTCGATCCCATCTTCTTTAATGACGGAATGCAAAGGGTTTTTTTCTTTTTTTTTTTTAGGTTTACAAGTGCAAACTAACCCAGTATGTGGTTATATGAATGCATGGCCAGTCTTGAGAAACAAATGAAGAGTTTCAATGAG
Organism: Paraplagusia blochii; assembly: GCA_016785265.1. Taxonomy (NCBI): domain Eukaryota; kingdom Metazoa; phylum Chordata; class Actinopteri; order Pleuronectiformes; family Cynoglossidae; genus Paraplagusia; species Paraplagusia blochii. The sequence goes on along the minus strand of JAFBJS010010230.1, from coordinate 27,153 downwards.
AGCCCCTAAAACCCGCATTGTTTCAGTTGCTGGGGCAACCAGCTGTCAACAAGTGCCGTCAACTGGTTCCTTTGCAGAGAAGAGACACGAACGACGGTTCTGGAAAATGTCTCGACCTCGGGCTGAAAGTTTGATCAAATCCATTATCGTTGAGATCATCGAGGACCTGTCTCTTATACACATCTAGATGTGTATAAGAGACAGGTCTAAGGCGCTGCGTTCAGGTCGCAGTCTCCCCTGGAGGCGTGGGTTCGAATCCCACTTCTGACAGCGCGCATTTTCCTCAAAAGTGTAACTTTCACAGCTAATCATACCATAGTAGAGTTTAACACTTTTCCCGAAAATGACAAAAAGTCAAATCCTGGGGAAAGACGAGCTATTTCCAAATGAGTATAAGCCCATATTTTTTTTTTTTTTTTTTAACTTAGTAGCTGCAAGGGAAGTCTTTTCAATTTAAATAGCACCATAAAATTGGCTTTCTGTACGTTATTGATTGGTTCAGTTTTATAAACTTTGTTTTTAAAATTCCCATGTCCACACAAAAAAGTCTGCCAGAGTCTGCATTTTTTTTATTTATTTATTTTTTTAAGGTGAAGAGCTTACAAATTAAGGATAGAGCAAGCACCTGTTTTTATATTAAACTGGTTTATGTAATTTAATTGTGTGATGCCAGACCAAAGGTATTCTATAAATGACTGTACAAAATAAAAACTGCATTTTAAGTCATAGAAAAATAACACATTCCTTTAATATTTTGTCATGTTAGATTAATATTGATGAATTACGATGATGATTAACGTTATAAACTGGGCTCATTTAGCCCTCACAACAATAGGGAAATAAAAAGACACACAGAAACTGCTTTAGTCAAAATACGTCAACAGCCCTATTTGAAGTGCAATAACTATTATTGCATTGCCACAATGTAAAATATTTTTATTTTTGTTGGTGACATGTGGGACGGCCCCGAACACAAATGTCAGCGAAACTTACAAGTATGATTAGTCCTGAGAGTACGGATCAAAACTTCACATGTTTAGTAAATCGGCAGGAGCGATCGGCTGGTTATCCAGGACGATTCACTCCATGATTTATATCTGATATCTATACTGTTTTTAACCAGTTAATTGAGAGCTGTGTTGTCTTTTCAGTGAGTCTATTCCTAGTAGTTTTGCTTTACTTTGCTGCAAGAACACGCCTAGTGAGAATGTGTTGAAATCTTACCACCCACCCTTGCATGACCAGCTCAAACATATCGCCTTCCTTCCTGGAGAGATTGTAAAGGAGACATGTGTTGAAGCAGCTGATTCCCTGTTTTGAGACTTTAAAAACAAACTCAAAATATTATCTTGTGCATTTTTATTGGGATGGCATTTACTGACATCAATGCAAAATAAGAACTGTTGAGAGCTATACGCATGAAAGATATCACACACACACACACACACGAGGGAAGGACATTTACCAGTCTTTCCAAAACTTGATTGAAAAAACACAGCTTCCAAAGAAGATAGGAAGAGCACATACAATAAAAGGACGCTGCCTCGGGAGGGGGAGTGGAAGTGTCCCAGCACGATGAGCAGCCAGCTGTGCAAATGGGCACAGGCTGTAGATACCGCCCATCATAGTGGAGCGCAAAGACAATGGACAGGGTGATATCCTGATGTGCTCGCCCACTCAGTTAGCAAGTCTCCATCTCAGTTCATTCACAATAATTGGTGATTACCATCTCCCAAAGATCGTATCCATGCGGGCATTAACTGTCCAGAGCTCTGCCTATACCCTCAGATATGGTTCACAGTGAAGTTGGCTGCTGTCACCATCTGGGCAATGTCTAAACCAATCTGCAAAGTGCCTGCTATCGCAAATCCAGTTATATAGGCTTCTTCTAAGTATTCACGTCCATCAGCAACGCGCTCCTCCACAATGCCCAAGAGTTCATGTAGCCAGCCGGAAACATTCCATGAGGACATGCTTGTTGTGGAGAAACGCTTCAATAACACTGAAAGACCACCAACCCATGATTAGAGTTTGAGTTTAGAGAGCAGTGTAGTGAAAGGCTCCTAATTGAGACAAGACTAAGAGCAAGCAGGAAAGATAAGGGAGAGAGGGAAGATGTGTCCTCCTTCGTTGAGAGCCAAACCAGGTTTGCTCAAACAGAGGTTATTTTCCTGTCACCAGCTTGTCAGTGATTTCACCATATCTCTGTTGGCATTCTTGTTGTTGGGGATGAGGCCAATGATGGTGCTGTCACCACCAGACTTAAGAATGATGTTGGAGCTGTGCTTAGTTTATCGTTTACTTGGTATATAGATACTGTGTACGTTAACATAATTAGCAAATGCACCAATTTAGCTTATTTCCATTGGTGCCATGCTCCAATTGAATCTGAGGCACAGATTAGGGGCTTGCATTAGGAATAGTGGGACAGTGTGGTTTATCTATGGACTGTTTTCCAAAACAATTAAAGCTACATCAGGGCTCAAGGTTTTATGTCCATAAATAGCCTTAAGTTGGTATGGGGAAGTCTTTACAGCCTAAGGTGAGATGTAAACAACTGTTGATAATTATTAGGTTTAATTAGATGGGGATTGGAATGATAGTGGAGCTCCTCTTCGCACACCAAAAATAGGTGACGGGGTACTTGGTGATGAGGGGGAGTTTCATTGTTCCTTTCCAACTGGCAGTAAAAGGTGTTGAGGTCAATGGCAGGGGGAGGGTATCCTGTAATTGGTGATGTCCCTCAGAACTTTCCACACTGAAACTGAGTCGTTGGATTTTCCAACTTCTCAGTGTATCTCCTCTTAGCCACTTTCTCTGTACAATGTGTTCCTGGCCTCCTTGTCCCAGTGCCCGCTCCTAAACACATCCTCCTTGGCCTGGCGGAGTTTGTGCAGCCTGGTGGTGATCCAAAGTTTATGGTTGGGGGAATGACCTTGGTTGGTACACAAAGTCTTCAAAAAAACTGATATAGGCTGTCACATCATCCAAGTTGTTGTTGTTGGCGGCTTCAAACACAATCCAGTCAGTGCAGGCAAGACACCCCTGAAGTTCTTGCTTTGCCTCATTGGTCCACTTCATCACCGTCTTTGTTATAGGCTTAGCGATTTTAAGTCCCTGCCTATAAGACGGGATGGGGCAGTTGTCAGAGTGTCCTAAAGCTGCTCTGGTGACGGCGTGGTATGCTCCTTTTACTATAGTATAGCACTTCCAGTGTGTTGCTGCTGATTTGTTGTTTGAACTTTTGATTTGTTGTTTGAACTTTGGATGTTTGTGGGTTAATATCGCTCTGTTAGAGTTCCACATTACAATAGAGAGTGAGTCCTGTTGTTTGGCTTCCAAATGTTAACATGCTCTGCCAGAGTCTGCAGGGCATTGTCGTCATGGGGAGGGATGTACTGTGAACACCAGCCGGGATGATTGACGAAAACTCACGCGGAGAATAAAATCGCTTATTAAAAGAATTCAAAGTTCGGACTGCAGTGCTGTGACAGTAGAGTGACAGATGTGCACCAACCTTCATTAACATAAAAGCATATTTTACTGCCCTTTTATTTTCTAGATAGTTCCGTGTCGCAGTTTGCACAAGTGAGGGAGAACTCGGGAAGATGTAGCGCCATGTTGGGGAGGGCTTCACTGAGCCAGGTTTCAGTGAAGCACAGGGCAGAGGAGTATTCAAATCCAGATGCTTCTCATTGAGAAGAAGCTCATCTTGTTGGGCAGTGAGCGGCCATTTACCAGGTGGATGGCTTGTAGCGGAGTGCGGTGTCTGCACTGTGGGAGTCTAACAAGGACCCCAGCACATTTACGCCGTCTATGTCTTATCCACCACACGTGTAGAGTGGCCACTCCTCCGACCAGAAGTTTCAAAATACTTATTGGGTTTGAGTAAAATATTGGCAAGTGTCAGGTGAAGACTCCCTGATATTTAGCAGGTCATCTCGACTGAAAGTGACGCGCTTTGCTGGACCAAGCACATAGAAAAAGACAGAGTGAAATAAATCTTGAGGGAGCACTCTGCCGAGGCCGCCATCTTGGAAAGATGTTTGCTGTGCTGAATTGATTTACTGAGCTCAATTGTTAAGGCAAGTAAAAGGATTCGATTTAGTCGTTATGGTACGAACGAGTGTGGTGCAAGTGAGTTGTTAAAATACATGCAACTGTAACCCACAAGGATTTAATTATTTTACAACCACCAAAAACTTGCCTAGGTCCTGAAATTGCCCAAAGTGAGGGAGCAATAAGGGATGGATGATTCCAGCCCTGTTTACATGAGGGCAAAAGCACAACTCAACAACTCCCCCTATTGTCCCGCTCAAAATGAATCTGAAGCACATGTTGTATACGGGTTTGCATGTTGAATAGTGTGACATTTGGGTTTATCTATGGCAAGCTCTCCAAAAGAATTTAAGCAACAGCTGGTAAAAAGTTTCACACCCATAATTAGCCTTATTAGGTGGTTATTGGGGGGTCTTTACAGCCTAAGGTGGGATGTTAACAACTGTTGAATTACTGAGTTGAATTGTCAAGGGAAGTAAAAGGATTTAATCTCGTCGTTATGGTACGAACTTGAGTGTGATGCAGGGAGTTGTTAAAATACATCCAACTGTAACCCACAAGGATTAAATTATAATACAACCCCTTGAAAACCACAAAGTTGTCTGGAGTAACGGATCAGTTTGGAATGGACAATTCCAGTCCTGTTGCAATGTGCTAGAAAGCACATCAGCTCCTCATGCCCTGCCTGAAATAAATCTGGAGCACGCTTTTTGCAATTAGTCCGCACGCAGCTCCAAAAGCCTAATGCTATCCTACTTTAAACGTGCTAAAACAATACAGGTTCAAAAAGTATTCAGAAAGCTCCCATTGGTGCAGCCATGCTGGGGTGCACTGTGACGTGCTGAACCTGACACCTTGCAGACGAAATGTGAGGTCTGTCACTTGTTCCTGCTGTGTCTTGGTAATCAGTATGATCACACTTAGAATAGAATAGAATAGAATAGTCCTTTATTGTCATTGCACCTTGGGGGGTACAACGAAATTGGGGGGGGCTCCCCGAGCCACAAAGCACCATTTGGTACAGACAGAAAGCTCCCATTGGTGCAGCCATGCTGGGGTGCACTGTGACGTGCTGAACCTGACACCTTGCAGACGAAATGTGAGGTCTGTCACTTGTTCCTGCTGTGTCTTGGTAATCGGTATGATCACACTTACCTGTGTCTGGACAAGACTCAGAGTCAAGGATGGGGGTTATATACTGACGGCTCCAGATGACATGACAGACTAATTGACAATCATTGTTCAAAGATTGTTGTTAGCTGTTTACTGTACTGTTAGCCATACAGGACTTCAAACAGACACCACTGGGCAAGTCAGTGAGTTTTTGCTAATAAAACTCTGCTTCATGATTGAAAAAGAGAGCCACTTGTTTCTGCATTTGGATTCACAGATCACTCCTAACTCTTTTCTCCAGGTGTTCCATCCTACCTGTACTCTATCCCTCACCTCTCTTTCAGTCTCCACTGTTTTGAACAGTTGATCCTCAGTATCTAAACTCCTACATCGCCTCCACCTCTGCTCCTTGTAACCTCACCATTCCACTGTTCCCCTTTTCATTCACACACATGCACTCTGTCTTGTTACTACTGACCTACATCCCTCTTCTCTCCAGTGCAAATCTCCACCTCTCTAGGTTCTCTTCTTGCTGCTGATTATACTCACTGCAGATCATAATGCCATCTGCAAACATCATTGTCTATGGAGACTCATGTCTGTACTCATCTGTCAATCACTAAAGCAAACGACTCAGGGCTGATCCTCGATGCAGTCCCACCTCCTAACATACTTCTCTGCCACTCCTGACTTCTTCATAAAAATAATGGACTTAAATGTACGTGCATTAAATGGGATCCAAAATTATAGATACTGTCCAAAATGGTCTAATGAAAAAGAAGTAATAATAATACTACTTACAAAATTATTTCTTAATTGGTTGACCAGTCTTATTTTATGCACATGAAAAAGAAAAACATTTTTTTCTAGGAATAAAAAAAGCTATCATCGCTCTCTGAGACCTTGCTTTTATTAGCCCATAAACCTCATCATATATAAGCCATTTCTGAAAACCACATTAATGTGCTTGAATAACCAGTGATGTGTGATAATTTATATGGTAGTCTTAAGGTCATTGACACTGCCTTGTTTAGAAGCAGCAGTGGTTGCTAAGAAAAGAGAATTGACTGTAAATAAAGGTTAATAAAGGAGACATGGCTCGACCACAGTTTGTGGTTTTTCAATCTCTGCCAGGTTCACGTTTCCAATCAATATGTTTTGACACCAGAGTGAGGCAATATAGGATCTCCCTTTCATGCTTTATTATCATCCTCATTCATTTTTCTTTTTTACCATGGGGGTGCAACATCTTGAGACTAGTGCACCCTCAATGCTGTAATACACCAGAACCAACACTGAGGACTGTTTCGTTGTGTTGGGTTTGATAACAAAAAAAATAAAAAATAAAAAATAGCATTTGATTTAATTGACTGAGAAGTATTTTAGTACATGTTATTCTTGACGGTGTCAAAATTACTTGTGTACAGCAAGCAAAGAACAGACAAGAGCAAAATAAATCAGACAAACTTCATGGAGTTCATAGTCTTGGAGAACCAGCAAAGTTGAAGTTGAAGAAATTTGTTCTCTCCTGTTCCTTCAACTTCAACTTATTTGTTGAAAGTGCCAAATCACAACAACCATTGTCCAAAGGCACTATTTTCAGTGGCCGTGCTATATCATGACTAATTGTATTCGGAATAAGTATTTCTCAGGCATTTGCCAGTAAAATGTCGTTCGGAGTCGTCTCTCATGTCATCAAAGAGAAGTTGTGTTTACATTGTGTCGATGCTGAAATGTTTTTTTTTCTCTCATTAAAGAGGGCTTTTTACTCTTATACTGCAGCTGTTGGTTTATATTGTTAGTCAATGTTTTTGGCAAGTTATTCTGTCCAACACTGGACATTTCTTGTTTACATCAAATGCTGCACAAAGAACCTAGGAGTGTCCTTCAATCCACTCCAGTACGTAGACTCTTCTTTTCCTTAGGTTTTTAACCCATTTCAGTGGTTGCTATAGCAAATCAGCATTTTCTATCCTAGCCCTGTTCTCAGCATCACTGATCAATATCCTCTGTGGCCTTCCAGGATGTTCTCCAGCTGGTAGCTCCTTCTCCAGGATCATTCTTCTACCAATGATTGCCCCTTCTCTGAATATGTCCAAACCATCTTAATCTGGCTTCTCTAGCTTTTACCCCAAACCTCCATGTCTGTGGTGTCCCTCTGACCTCATTCCTGATCTTGTCCATCCTTGTCTCTCCTAAAAAGAATCTCAACTCTTTCACGTCCTCCTGTCCTGCCCATTGCTTCTGCCTCGTATCCATACAGTATGACTGGTCTAACAACCACATTTAGAAAGAGAAAATAATATAATTGACTCCAAAAAAAGCAACATTTTCTTTCTTTTTAAATTGCATTTTTTTGGACATCTAGTACAATTAATTAAAGTTCTTATTTGTCTTTCTTTAGAAGATTTTTTTTTTTTTTGCTTATTCTGCTGAAAGCCCACATGCTCATCTGTTAAACAGATTACAGCCAGTAGGCAGATGTGCTCTGTAAATTATTCACGTGGAGATTGAACAGCCAGGAAAACCAGTTAAAGACAGAAGAACAACTGTCCACCGGCAGCAGGAGCAGCAGCAGTAGGAGGAGGAGGAGCAGCGACAGCACACACTCTGCATCTAAAATGGTATTATTCAAAATAATTGGCCACAAGAGTGCTGTGCATGTCGAACCTGAGTTTTACAAATAACCTTGATGCCCATGGAAAACATCATTAAATCAAAAATAATGATAACGCAGTTCTTCTGACTTAAAATGATGCAGACATTCATACTGTCACATCTGAAAGGATACATGGACGGAAGAGGCTTCTATCTTTCTCTCCAATGCATATCCACTTGGCCATACAACCATCAATTCCTTAATGCATCTATCCCTTGACCAATGCAACCACATCCACCTACACATACTGTACATACACGCAATCCCTCCATTTATTTACCAATGTATCCAATTTTTACCAATTTGTCAATCACCGGTTAATGCATTTATTATCATTCCATCCAACCATCCATCAACCCCTTAGACCAGGCATGGGCAAATTTTGGTCTTGCGGGCCAAAATTGGACAGGGGGAGCTGAGTCCAAAAAGTGGGCAAAAAGTGTCTGTCCGAACTAAGATAAATGGCACAATAAAATTGCAGGGAAAAGACAGTACTATAATGATATAAATTATTTAATGCGGACAAGGTTGGCGGGCCATGTTAAAAAGCTCAGCGGGCCGCATTTGGCTCCCGGGTATCAGTTTGCCCATGTCTGCCATAGACACAAACAACCACACAATCATCCATCCATTGGTTAAGTTACCTGCGCAGTATGCCCCTGCATACGTGTTAATTTTTTCCACCCATCAATCAATCTACAGACCCTTACAAAGCTCATGCTCATTCATCATTAATATATTGGTTTATTTTCTATCCACCCATCCATCCCCATCGACCAGTCTATTGACTCATACAACCACAAATCAATTCATCAATCCATAAGTTCATCTTCCCATCCATTCAGCTGTCTACCCTTGCATGCTTGTGTTGTGTTAACCCATTCATTGATCAATAAACTGATCCATGCTTCCATCCATGTATCCAATGACCCGTACAACCACACATCTGCTCATCCATCCTGTCATTCACAATTACGTGGATCAAAGATAAATGGAAGTCAGAGACTGACACAACATTTGCAACACATTTTCTGACTTCTGTCAAAATGAAGATGCCTCCTCTATTGACTTAGGTTACACATTCAAGGTTAACATCACTCATAGTATAGTGGGTAGAACACATGCTCGAAAAGCAGAGATTCTGGCTTCAATTCACAGAGGAACCACAAACTTGAAAATGTAATCATCCTCATCCCTAAGTCGTTTTGATTAAATAATATGCTATATATGTAAATGTAGTAGTTTTGTTGCCCTATGTAGATGTGTGTGTATGTCTAAGAATATGCTAGTTAGAGGTGCATTATGTGATATTGAATTTGAGGCACATGAATCAAATTAAAATTGATTTTTGATCTAAAAACTGATTTCATCTTCATCCACTAACCCATTATTGAAGGGACAGCAGTCTTCACGGCTGTCACCCAAATCGCACTGTACCATCTCTTCATGAACCTTGCTGCCAGTGGCCCACCGTAACGAGGTTTCGAACTTGCCCGGGAGCTGAACCCTGGAGTTCTGCACCAATGAAAGAGACATTGACTTGGGGCCAGAACTCCATAAAAAAAACAATTTTCAATTAAAAATTGATTCACTGCCTGTAGCTGAATACATTTGTTATATAACATATCTGTGATTCCCAGTTCATTCCCAATGATATTGCAGTTGAAAAACAAGCAGAAAAAAAACTTAATCGGTTTGAGAAACACTTGTCGGTATCAACAATGAGTAGGAATTATTTATTCTATCCAACTATAGAGTCCATTAGACAACTGTAGACAACTGTTAAACTTAACAGTTAAAAAAAAAAAAAAAATGCTTGCATGTATCTATAATTGGTGGGCCAAAGTTTATTGGTGCTACAAAAAAGCAAATGAAAAGTAAAAAGTTGAATATTTGGGCAAAACAGGAGCATTACAATTAAAATGCTGTACTCCTGACTGATGAACACATTTAAAAATAATAATAATAATATTTAAAAAAAAAAAACTTGGTCAACAGGTTCCACAACCACTCATCTAACACTAACACCAGTGATGTGAAGTCCGTGGAGGCATAAAAAATAATAAATTAAATAGTTGTATTTAATAGGTGTAAAAATAGTGTTAGTATTTTCATAATTTGACATTTGTTTGGTGTTGTATTAAAGATTCCTGACTCCTTGCATTTACCTTTCAAATGCTAAGTAGAGACAAGTGCTCAGCCTGACTGTGGATTTCCATGCTGTGCTGGAATGCTATGCAGAGCAGACCATTCCTGTGCTGAGTGGTCAGAAAACCTTTGCACTGTGAGGCTTGCAGCCCTCCGGCCTCATGTCATGGAAGGAGAACTCTGTGAAACTAGAGGCAGATCTCATTAGACTGTATAGATCACCGGAGATGAGGACAGAATGTCAATCCCATAAACAGCTACTCAGCTTTTTGGCCCATAAGAATCTTATTGAAACTGAGGAGACAAAGTTATGCCAGATAGTGCTCACTGTGCCAGCGACTGCAGCAATGGTGAAGTGGTCATTCTCTGCACCGAAAAGACTGAAAACATAGTCGAAAAACAGGAGTGGTAGGACTTTATTATCTGGCAGTGATCTCCACTGAGTTAGAGAGACTTTCACAAATAGATGAACCCTACCCATCTTTAGTTTCAAATGTGACTCGTAGTGAGGTTCATGTCTGGTGGGACAAGGATGCTATCAAAGTCACTGCCTAACACTAACATAACATCTATTTAAACGACAATTTCCATTGGATTTTGAATGTGCAAAACTTAATTTAAACAAATGTTAATCAAATGTATTTATTTGCACACCTCATACGGTATATGTGTAGGTTTACATCCCATTACAGTAGCACCCCAAAAAAAATGGCTGCATGTTTTTACCATTTTCAATAGTTTTTTGGCTGGTGTTGTGCTGCTTAAGAGTGCAGGAAGTGACAAAACTGACTCTAGAGAGCAGGTGACAGCACATTAGCAACACTGGACTGGTAAAGGGAGGCTGCTGTAACCACTGATTTTTAGGTAAAATCTACCGCTAAAAAAAGGAACTGGAGAAAGTTATTTAAAGCTGTAGACAGTAAGAGATTTTGGCAATTATTCTGAACTCTTTGGGGAGTGAAGAGAACTTAAGTGTTGCAGATTTAACAAAAGGCTGACCTGACCATTCATTCCCCGTCACCAAACTCAGTGGAGGTTTTTGCTTAAAGCCATAGGACACACTTCACAGTAGCTGACTTTATTTTTTTATTTATTTTTCACTTTTCATTTTCAGATTTGAACGTAAAGTTGTAGACTAGAGTATATTGTACTCTAAAAAATGACTTTTTTTTTTTTTCCTCAGGTGTAAATGGAGAATCGTATAGTTTAGTTCACTGAGTTTCCACAGCAAAATGCATTCAAGAGACTTACATTATACATTCGTAGAATACAGCTAATGTTGTTGACATTAAACTAATCAAAGACCTGGAAAGTTTGCATGACCTGTCCAGCTGTAGTTAAGATGGTCTCTTCAAAACTCCAAAAACAAAACATATGACAGCTAGCTTTTCACTGAAGACAAAAAATTAAGATGGCAGGTTATTTATTTTTTTTTTTTTAAATGGAGAAAATAAAGGTGAAAATAAGGATACTCTCCTTGCTTTCTTGAGTTTGATGTGGAAGTTCCGACAGTAATAGCTCAGTTTGCCAAGGCTGGCAAGTTTTGAAACGCATAATAAAGTTAATGACTTTTTTGCTTAGAAATAGAAGAAAAATATTCTCCTTTGTTTTCAGAGTTATCTGCTCCACAGGTGATCTCTGCTTGACAATCCTCAAGCTCTATTTCTTGTTCAGCACCAGCCATCATCCAATGACAGGATAAGGTTTGTCTCTTAGTCAGCGTTTGTTGCTGCATTAACATAGCAATTTCCTTTCAGTTACTTGCTTTACTTTTTTTCCCTGCATTTAATTTGAACTCATTTTCAATTTTTGCAAATTAAAATACTACAGTCCAAATGTGCAAAGGAAAGAAAAAAAAAAGATATTCTTAAAATGACTTGAATGATTACAAAAAACTACAAAATTCTGGCAACATAAGTTACCTGATTGTTTCCATCTGTGCCAAAAAGTTCTACAAATAAAACTGACAAGAAGAACAATAATTGCATTGTTGCTGTGCTTGCTGTGATATTTAAATAAGTGCATTGACAATGGTTAGCTAAGTGTCTAATATTGTATTTTCTCAAATGTATGATTACATTGTTGGGTGATCCCTGGTTTAAAGTATATATAAATGTAATTGAACGCATTTACTGGTTTTCCAAGCATAATGTTCCGATGTTCATTGAAATGTGTATAAGTATTGGACAGAATCATTCTTTTAAAGACTTGAGCAACCAAGGAGGAAGGGCAGAAAGTAAACTCCTCGTCATTGTGACATTGGAATGAGGTCAAATTCAACCTGGAACCTTCGGCACTTCAGTCCCGTTTCTTAACCACTAGGCCATTTCTTTCTTTTATTTTCTTTTTTCTTTTTCTTTTTTCTTGAGAACGTTTCACCTCTCATCCGAGAGGCTTCAGTTCAGTTTTTGGGGAGGTCCTGTTGGGTGGACCTAGGTGGAAAGGTTGAGTTTTTACCTACACTCGAGGGCTACTATCACTCTTTTGATGACAAAGACATTCAATTCCAGGGCAGGGAGGACAGATGGTTTGAGGGAGGTTTAAGAAAAAAAAAAAAAAGATTTATTTTTTTTTTCTCAACCTGGAAAAACCATCCCTCAACACAAGTGGTGGTTTGAGCCACAACCTTTCAACCACAAAGCCACTTTGGGAACAACCAGTTTCACATCAAGAGGTGTAAGTCCAAAGCCACTCTGACTATGACTGTAACGACCCATCACTGCCCACCCAATGACTAGTATCACACTTCACAGGTAACCCCAGGTCCACCCAACAGGAGGAGTATACACTCTACACACTACATTTGTATGCACTGCTGGACTTTACATTGGACTGCATATGAATGTAAAATAGGTTGCGTACTTGTTACCTCGTGGTTTGTAAAATCTGTAGTGAATACTAGTCCGGTTGGTGAGGTCCAACATTTTGTTGTCAGACTCACTGCTTCTGTTGTGTTTCTGTGCAATGACGATAAAGGTAAAAAAGTCCATGTCCAGTGGCCTAACTAAACCCTTTCACCTGAATGGATGGGACAAATTCCAATCTTGGAATCGAAAGATGAAAGTATATAATATGTTGTGTACAGAAACAGATGGTCTTGGTATTTGTTTAGGTGGGATATTTACTATTTCCCAAAGACATAAAATGTGACAAAACAACCATACACGATATGTTGAAAACCGACTCTGTATTAGCAGCCCTGTCAACGTGTACATCCGTGGTGAAGCTGATGCACTTCCGACTTGGCTGGTACATCTCTTGTGCAGAGCCAACCTGGGGATCAGCCCTTGCATTACTAATGTAACCGAGACATAAGTGTGTCAGACCCCAGACTTGCCTAAAAATTTCCACGATCTTGTAGAATGAAGAAAAAAAAAAATAAATAAATCACAGACTCTAGGTTTTGCTAAGTACTTCTATAGCATTTCCCCACCTCTTAGTATGATGATCCATAACTTGGAAATTATTTTGAATGTTTATTCACCATATCAAGTGAATGAGATCTTGGAAGGCCTGGATATCTGGTTTAGAATTAAAAAGAAAAAATGTTCATGATCTCTGTGTATGACCAGAGGAGGTGCAAACCCCAAATAAAGCTCTGATATGTCATTCTCTAAAATATTTTTTCTTCATATGAACCAAGACTTTAGGGAGCAGACAGTTACTTTAGGTTTCATCACGTTTTCTTCGTAATTCATTGGTTTCACAGTCATGGAAATAGGCACATCAGCATTCAAGCATCTTTCACTAAAATCCAGGTCTGCAAACAAACATTAGTTTGTGCTTTGTCAAGCATTTGGATTTTCTCCACAACCAGGAATTTGTTGTTTTTTTTTTTCGTTTTTTTTTCCAGATAGATTGTTAAAGCTCTCACTGCTGCTCTCCTTTTCCTATTAGATCTGTGGGTCATTTGTCACTGAGGCAGCAGGGACACTGCGCTCTCTCTCCCCCCTCCTTACTTGTCTTCCTTCACAGTTTTATTCCTTCATTTTTACTTACAATATTTCCTCCTGATTGTGTTTTGCAGTGGTTTGGCTTCTCTTCATTGTGTGATACATATGTGGCATTCTTAAGGAAGGCAATTTATTCGATAGCGTGCGCAGCATAGCTTCTTATCAAACAGCACAGCTGGAAAACCAAAAGTAAGTTCATTCATTCATTCATCTTCTTCTGCTTGTCCCGCAAAAATGTATTCCATGTAAAATCCATAATGTGTCCTGAGCTTGCCTTGGTTGAAAATGACCTGCTCTCCATATGCATGCACTCTGCATCCTATTCAATGTTCATAACTAAGAAGAAGAAAGTCTTCCTTGGCCTTAGTGATGAACTGTAGATTAGCAATACAATAAAATAAAATATCTTGTTAAATCTTCTAAATTTGAAATAAAGTACTTACAATAGCAATAGAGCTACAGAGATATACACGTGGGTCTGTGTGCGTCAGAGTGATTCAGCACTGCATCACACAGACAGCTTTTTTTTTTTTTTTTTTTTTTCCACTATTTGAGAAAACACAGGTTTATAAACACTTTGTCCGTTAAATTGTTAGAAAAAAATCTTTTTTTTTTTTTTTTTTTTTTTAAATAATTGGGCGAAGAAGCTGTACAAACAAAAGAGCATGTAGTTTCAGGGTGGAGAAACACCAAATTCATCAACGCTTCAGCTGAAACTGTCCTTTGGCTCAACACTCGAAATTAATCTTTTTTTTTTTTCCAAAAGAAATTAAAAA